>JAUESI010000003.1:959255-1094578 GCA_032275145.1 Synergus laeviventris
TTGCGTACGGCGCATTGTTTGGTAAAACTAACCTCACTTTCTAGTTCAGAATTTTCCACCAGATTGCGTTGTGATACCGGAAGCGGAAATAAGATTGGCACTGTCGTTATATTAAATAAATGTAAACATTGCTAAAACCAGCCAAAACATTGCTGACACCGAGACAGAGCCATTGATGACGCTAAATATTAATTAATAATCTTTTATAATCGTGAATAACTATAATGACTGAAGGTAAAATAAAATTATATAGTTCTGTGTTGTTCTTCCATTGAAATATGTCATAGGTATTTGCTATTAATAACTAATTAATTAACCCTATAGGACAAAAATCTGGTGGTGCAATCATAACAAGATTAAGAAAACAATTATTAAAAGATCTCACAAAAGAATTCGTGACAAAATCAGTTGAGCATCAGCTCAAAAAAGATTTAGTTGAATTCACCAATGAATCAAATAGGCAGAAGGAAAAGTTTTTGGCGGAAGAAAAACAAAATTTAAAGAAACTTAGTGATAAGATGTACAACTTGGAAAATTATTTTTGTGAATCAGTCTGGAAGTTTTCTAAAGAACACGATTTTGGAAATTTTTTGAACAATTACCCAAGAGTAAAAAAACCCTCTGTGTGTAATTGTGAATTTTATAAAGAAAATTTGAAAACAGTGGAAAAAGGTATTTCATATATTAAAAACTATTTTATATTATTCGAAAATACTAATTGTAATCTTAATTATTGATTAATGCACATATACAGAACTTGAAGAAAATGCAGAAATTCGAAAAGTCACTCACGAAGTTGATGCGTTAAAACTTGAATTAAAAATGTTATCAAATGACAAAAATCTAGATGACGAAATGAAAAAAACCTCCGAGGAATTAAAATTTGCTTCCGAGGAAGATGATGAAATTCAAAGGTACTGTACAGAATTTATTATAAAATCCTTTTTTTTGTCTAATCTACATTAATTCATTCATTCTATGAATTTCAGATTGGCTAAAGTTCTCCAAAATTCTCAAAAAGAGTTAGAATTCCTGCAATCCGAAATCGAACATTTCGAAAAAAAGGACACACGTTTAAAAAATTTGGAAAAAGACTTAGACTCAACAAGCAAAAAGAAAAAACACACTCGTGAAGAAAAGCTATCCAAATTAATTCAAAAAACTCCCCGAGTCAATAAAAATCTTCCCTTTGATTATCCGAATACGATTGATAATTATTTAATCCTGCAAAGAAACAAAGTAAATCCTACAGAAGATAAAAAATCAAATGAATCAAAAATTTCAACGGAGACAATAAATCAAGACAATTCTGGAATTCTCAGTTCTTGGAGCCGAATAAATCCAGACGATGAATCTTTTTTCGCCAAAATCGAAAATTCGATTGAGGACACCTACACGTTTCTCGAAAGTAGTAGCAAATTTTCAGTCAAAGAAACAGTTTGTGAAACTCCAATAAAACCACAAAGTGAAGATTTTGAAGAATCGACAGAAAGTCCTAAAAAAAATTATTTGGTGAAAAACCTGAAATGTTTTTAAAATTGTTTTTTCAATAAAGTTTATGATTTAAACCAGTTGCCATACTAACTGAATAATTAAAATGATTAAAATTTCAGGTAGCAGAACAGAAATCGATTGTAAGAAGATTTACTCCAAGGAAGAAAAGCGCACTTGCGAAAAAACTTTTAAAAAACTAATGAAACGAAAAGGATCTAGATTCATAACTATGTTTTGAATATAAAACGAAGCGATTGTACAGTACATTTGTATATTTAGAAATATTTATACGTTCATCTATATTAGGTATAATATACATTGAAATACATTAATATTACATTTTTTAAATTGTACACGTAATATTGCGCCCTTCAAGGCTTTTTCAACAAGTTCACGATGTGAGAATAGTTTGCTATTCATCTCTTTAATTAATATCCACAAAAAATCTACTCTCAGATCGTGTATGTCGTAGGACGTCTATGGCGCTTTAAAACTGTTTAACAGTTCGCGATAACGATTTTTTTTTCTCCTGACTCATATGGAAAGCAGTAATTCTTAAGTCTTTCGACGAGTAATAAATGCCTCTGAAAACGCAGCAGCATAAAGTATTTCCACCTCTTTTTTAATTCTTATATACTATTTTATTTTTTATAATTCTATCTACCGCTAATCTACAAGAACTTTTGTGGCTGGTTGTAGGTTTTTTTGCCCTGAGGTATGATACGAAAGATTCTAGTTCAGAGGCAAAGTTCTCGAAATCCAAGAAAGTAAATGAATTTCATTTTAATTCAGAGTCTCCACCAAATATTTTCTATAAAATTGTAATTTTTAAGATAATTCATAATAATCATTTACTTATTAATTTTAACAGGTTGTGTGGCCGACTTGGGGCCGAAAATCTATTCTTTTTAAAAGTTTGATAACTTAATGTTTTACCAAAAATAGAATTTCTCTATACAATAGACACTCTGAATTTGTTTATTAAACAATAAAAATAAAAGCAGCAAAGTTGAAAGCACAGTATTGAATTTTATCACATTCTATAAGTCTAAGAATTTTTTATTTCAATTGCACTCGCCGAATAAACCAAATATTGTATAATTATTAGCAAAAAAATAAACTAGTCTCGAACCTTCTGAATGTCTCGAATCCACTAGGTAAAATACTTGGATCGGTATAAAAGAATATCTGTACGTCTACGCAAAATTCTTTTTATTACGAGCTACGAGTTGTACTTGAAATGATGTTTTAACCATCTCGAACACTTTTCTAATAAACGTTGATATAAAACCAATGAGAACTTTTTTCTTTCTTTACAGTTTAGAGAGTATAGAAGTATTTTACAAAAGTTCTTGCAGCGCCAATCATAACTTTTTTCACAACCAGGACGAGAAATTAGCAAAAATACATTTCAAACTTAGATTTTCAACTCTAAAAAGACTTGATTGATTTTTAAAGACTCTTTAAAGTTGAAACTTGAAGTATTCCCATCCAAGTTCTGAGCGATTAGATTTTTTATCTCGGAAGGCAAGGCTCTTTTTTTCAAAAATCACACCCGTCAGCCGCCGAAACAGAAGAACGATTTGCATATAACAAAATATCTCTTTATAACTTTTCGAAGTCTACGGCATAGCGATTTCTTCTTTTTTCTTTTTTGGTTCGAACGAACTGACAGCAATGATCGCTTACTTCAACCCTAAACTTTAGCATTATTCTTAACGTATAATATAAAATTTCGATCACATTCATTGAAGTAACGAATTGGCTATACTTCATTTCTATCTCATATAACGATAGCATTACAAAACTATAACTATTTATACATATATGTATGTATACATATTTAAAATAGGAAACACTTAACAGATTGATAATGAAGCCTCGATTCAATAAAATATTCTGACCGTAATCTGAAAATACTTAATAACATTGTAGTAAACACAGATGAAAATTTAAATAACAATTGAAAATTAATTTAAAAATAATCTCATTGGAATAGCAGTATCATATCAATCAATAGCAGTATTGCCTTTGCATGTTTAGAGACTAAAATATTGCCAAAAATTCAAGCATTCAAAAACAAACAAAAGAAAAAAGATGAATATTCAAATTACTATCAAAAGAGAAATTAGTGGACGATAGGTTCCTATCTTCTTATAATTGAAACGAGGAAATCGATTATATGACCCATTTACACAAACATTGGCACTTTTTTTATGTGCTTTGAGAGTAGGAAAATAGATAATGTTTAATCTTATGTAGAAAGTACTTCACAATATTTGTAAAAGTATCGACAACAAACAACATTAGGACATATAAACGAATACAACATCGATTTTCTTTTTTTAAATCTTTCCAATTTAAATCCTGCAATTTATCGTTAAAGTGTAACGTAATCGTACTCATTGTTTTAAAAACAAATATGGTATTTGCAAAAACCACAGTTTACGATACAAATGTGCAAGTCGTTTCTATGATAATGTACAAGGCCAATAATTAAAAATATTATTAACAAAGCATTAAATTCCTTTGATAAAGAAATACTTTTCAACAGAGTACCATTTAAATTTTTTTTTAAATTGTGCTTTAAGCGAAGATTTGAAAAGTCGATAAAATCAGGGTTACTTTGAAAAAATGATATACCATACTAAAGATAGACTAATAAAAGTTCAAATTCATTTTTAAAATAAGATATTGTACATTATTTAAAATTTCAAAGAAAAAGATAAAAATTGACAATCCTGAACTGGCAAACATTTTTCTATCACATGCTGTTCATCCATTTAGAGTTTTACTGTTAGAAAGCTTTTGAATTTGAAAAGCAAGTTTAGAAGAATTGTAATTAGAAGGAATTTCAATTTTAAAGTATAAGAAAATCTTTGAATGCGAAATCTCTTTCCATATTTTAGGATCAAATTGAAATGTATAAATTCATCATTCGAGTCTAAGTGGACAAAACGTCAGCACTCGACCAATAAAAAAGTGGCACATTTTCTCTTCAAGGGAAAAAAATTCAGGGAGAGTTGCAGTAATTATTTTCCAAAAGCTTATAAGTCTTCCGGAAGTATTCAAGATCAACTTCGAACAACAACGATCCCTCAAAGATATCAAACCCTTACAAGAATAAAATATAATAATGTATGCAATCGTTACACGCTTACGTACTCGGATCCTGTTACATGGACCTGTATGGTCCTTGCATCTTCAAAAATTGAATTACGAGCGAGGGTCCATTGGCGACAATGTCCGATGGGATCTGCGTGAGCGGACAATTTTCAATTGACATAATACTGAGATTTGTGCAAAGCGCCAGCTCGAAAGGTAAATTGTGTAAATTCGCATTATCATTGACGTAGAGAGATTCCAGATTCTCCAAAGTCCCGATCTCTTCCGGCAGGTAGTTTAAATTATTCTCCCCGACACTAAGATGCGTCAAATTTGTTAAATGTCCAATCGCTCTGGGCAGGGAAGTCACCTGATTCGATTGCAAAATCAGCTTCTGCAGCTCCCTAAGAAATCCAATTTCATTCGGGAGGGTCTCAATTTTATTCTCCTCAAGATCCAGAACTCGAAGTTTGCTCAAATTCGCTATACTGGCTGGAATTCGTTTCAATAAATTATTCGAGAGAATCAGAATCTCAAGGTTCTGAAGATGCTGGATGTCGTCAGGGATTTTTGTGAGCTGATTCGTCCCGAGGTTGAGTTCCACCATATTAACCCATGTACCGATGTCGAGTGGAAGAGAAGTTAGTTGATTTTCCTTCATATTCAATTTTGTGAGGTTTTTAGCTCGTGAGAAAATTCCGTAGGGAATCTTGTCGATCTGGTTGTGCTCGAGGTTTATAGAGTATACGTTGGTGAACTGAGAAGGTCCTCCGGAGGGATAAGCAGTGAAGGCATTCCTAGAGAGAGTGATCGTCTTTAAATCCGAGAGACTCGACAGCAAGCCGTCTGGAAGTTGGGAGACTTGATTTCCCTCGACGCTGAATTCATCCATTGATTTGCAGTTGGCAAGAGATTTTGGAATACTGGAGAGGCGGTTATACCTACAAATATACACAAAAATATAAAATACTATCAAAGATATATCCGCGAATCAAGAAAATATGATTTTTAAATTTACCTCAAACCAAGTCTCGACACCGACGTGAGGTTGCCAATGGTTTCGGGAATATCGAGAAGCTCATTGTGCTGCAGATCAAGGGTGGAAAGTTGGACGCAATTTCCGATCTCTTCGGGCAGGTGTTCAAGGTGATTGTGCGACACGTCGAAGGTGATTAAATTGACGAGTTTACCGATACCAGCTGGAAGCTCTTTGATTTTATTTTCTCTCAAGCTGAGCATCGTCAGGTTGGTCAGATTTCGTATGCTGTCGCTCACGTATCTGACACGATTGAATCGAAGGAAGAGTGTAGTGAGGGATGTGAGTTTGTAAACCACGTCCGGAATTTCGCTCAATTTATTGTGCCTGAGATCAAGAACCTTTAAGGATTTTAAGTTTTCCAGAGAATCTGGAAGACTCGTGAGGGAATTCTCGTTTAGAGCAAGGATCTTAAGGTTGCTGAGACATCCTATTTCAGGAGGCAGGGTCACGAGCTTGTTACCGTAGAGGTAAAACTCCATCAACTGCGTTAAATCGCGAACCGTACTTGGAAGCTGCGTAATACTTGATTTGCTCAGGTCGAGTCGTGTTACACAGTCGTCTCGACATCTCACAAATTCCTTTGACACATCCAAGTCAGCCTGTAAAAAAATTAGTTTAATTTATAAGCATAATTTAAAAAAATAAACACTATTGTTACTAATGACATCCTTCTTTTGATGAATAGATTTTGTAGATTAGCATTTACTCTTTTTCTTATAATTAATTTCACCTGAATAGGTTTGCATTTTTTGGCAGTCGGTTTTGGTTTGTTGGACTCGGGATGTTTGACGGTGACGGTCTTCTTAGTGTCGGAAGTAGACAAGGAAGCTGAGGAGAGTTTTTTCTCCTTGTGCTGGTGTTCTTTAGAGTCCCGGAGGACCTCAACTGCCTCGGGCATGTCGCCGGCGGTACAAGTCGTGAGTCCACAACCCTCCAGGTACTCGGGGATGTCTTGCTCCTTCATGTAAAAATGTGAAAGATTTTCGCGAGTGCTTTCTCGAGTTTCCCCTTTCTCCCTCTTGACGTCTGAGAAGCACACAATGTTACCCACACCCGTCCGATGCTTACTCGACTTTTTCATAATCTAATAACTACTCGCACTACAATTCTTCCCGGTCTTCCTTTCCCTTTTCTACGACATCACGTATTTTTAAATAACTTGGCCCTTGTAAGTATTGACATTTATTGACGACGTTTTCACTACTCGCGGCGCAAACGCAAAATGACGCAAAGTCGCAAAACAAGCATCCTTGCCCTCCTCTCCTTCGAAAAACTTCAAGCCGAATCCCGAATCCGAAACCCGAAACCGAAATTCTGATGTAACTTTCTCGAAACTTATGTCTGTTATGTAAATTTCCAGAGAAATTTTAAACGTAACTTTCCACTCAACACCCACTCAACCTTTCCACAATCAGAGATATATCTTCTCATTTCAAACTTTTTTTTACCAGTTTATGCAAGAAAATGTGTTTATTGCAGAACAATTATATATGTATGAAATATAAAATAAGTATGAAATAATAAAGGTATAAAATAAGAAGTTTTTTAAAATAAAAATGTACAAACTTTTGTAAAATATATTTTTATTATAACTTCTAGATGTAATTTTAAATAATCTGCTTTGCAACACGTATACTACCAGATACTACTAATACTTTTTAGAACCATCTGTAGGAATTATATTACTTGTAAAAGCATATATATATATTTCATAATTTAACTTTAACGACTTTATGAAGACCGGCACGTACTGTCATTGTAGTCAGTTTTTCTGCATAAATGTGTTACTTGGAATTTGGTTACTGAACATTAATAATTCTAATGGCGCATTAAAAAAAATGTATATTTAGAGAATTACCACAATTACCAAAAATTTACCAACTACGGTAAATTTTGACGTAAAAGAAAAATTTATCGTCACTCCGTCACTTACGCATGCAACGGTCACAAGAATGACTTTTTTATAATGATTTTGCCATATTTTCAAATGAATGAAGAGCAAATTGACTTTTGGTTTTCGCGGCACTTTTGACATTTCGGATTTTGAAATTGATAAATTTCCAGATAAATTGCATATGGAAAATTTACCATTTTGCAATTTTGAAAAGGAAGTTTCTGATGATAACTTTCCAGTAATCAGTGTATGACGTATGTACGTGCTCTATTTCAGATTGATTGGCTTGGATGACGTTTTTATCAACAAAAGACGATGGCGGAGTATTTGGCGTCGATTTTCGGTACCGAAAAGGATAAGTAAGTGTTTTCGAATAACTCGCTTAAAATTTTGGCCTCATTTCCTAAATTTTCGGAGGCTAATTTGCCATTATTTTCCAGAGTAAACTGTTCTTTTTACTTCAAGATTGGAGCTTGTCGTCATGGCGATCGATGCTCTCGAATTCACAACAAACCAACATTCAGCCAGGTGATACCCTGTTTTCTAATGTCTACGCAGTTTTTTATACTTCTCAAATTTTTTATTTGGCCTCAGAATTGTGTGCGAAGAAAATAAAGAAATTAAATTGGCTTTCTATGGTTACGAAAACAGACAACTCTGCATGATAACGATAACATAACCTCTAAAAAAGTTAAAGGGCCGCTGAGCGGTTTTGGATTTTTTCGGTTTTCCTGATCATAACAGTGGGAATAATGAATATTTAGAACCAATTAAGGGTTCTACAGATTTATAAAAATTTATTCAAGACAAAATATGAATTAAAGTTGTACGAATTATTCGAAAATGGTATTTTAGAATTTAAAAAATTTTTGCTTTAGACTTGCCTGCTCCAAAACTTATACGTCAATCCCCAGAATTCGGCGAAAAGTGCAGATGGCTCCCACTGTAAGTATTAATGTAATATTTACGAAACATAATACATAGGTACATATTTTTGTTTCTAATAATCTGAAGTACAATGGAAATCTATTTTATACAGTGGTATCGAATGTCTCTGACGAGGAAATGCAGGAACACTATGACAATTTTTTTGAGGATGTCTTCCTTGAGTGCGAAGAAAAATATGGGGAAATTGAAGAAATGAACGTGTGTGACAATCTTGGTGACCATCTTGTCGGGAATGTTTACATTAAATTTCGAAGAGAGGAAGACGCTGAGAAAGCGGTAAATGATTTAAACAATCGCTGGTTCGGTGGAAGACCAGTTTATGCTGAACTCTCACCTGTAACTGACTTCAGGGAAGCCTGCTGCCGCCAGTATGAAATGGGGTATAATAAATTTAAATAAGTTTAATTAATTTATGTAAACAAAAAATTGTATTTTAATATTTTTTAATCATTTATTTTCAGAGAATGCACACGATCTGGATTCTGCAACTTTATGCACATAAAGCCAATTTCCCGTGAACTTCGTCGTTATATCTACAGTCGAAAGAAAGGAGGAAGCAAAAGATCACGATCTCGGTCAAAATCTCGTGGTCGCAGTGAGCGTAAACGCAGATCTCGTTCGCGAGGAAAATCCAAGTCTAGGGAACGTCGTAGATCCGGAAGATATTAAAGTACAAAAGTTCCATTTTCAGTTATCACTTCTCTTCAGCTTTGTAAATATGCTAAAATTTCTAATTTTTTTTTTTCATGCGAAATTTTTACAATGACATTATCGACATTATGTCGTCGAAGTAGAGAAAATTCTTCCATAAATTTGTGTGATACCTTACTATATATAACCAGAGTGTGTCGAAATGAACTTATCGCATCTAGTATTTAAAAAATTTAAATTTAATTTTTCATTTTGTAAGTAATCGGGGTATTATGTATTGCTATTGTCTTCATTTTTAAGAATGCTTGAACAAATAAAGTAATCACGCCTTTTGAAAAAAACTGTCTCATTTTTCATAACAAGTATAAATCTATAAATTCATCAAATTTCAGAAAATACATAAGAGCAAACTGATTTTTTGCATACTTATTTTTATAGTTATTAGAATTGTATTGTTAGAATATTATTTATGGAATATAATCTTGTAAACACTAAAGTAATCGTATTTTATTTTAAATTGCCGCCATAAAAGTTATTTTAAATTTTGAGGTTATGTTACGATTTTGACAGTTAGGGTGCGTCCCGTGCGTCCTTATGTAAAGGAATGGAACGCATCCATGGGATTTAAATTTCAGTGAATGTCAACTGTCAACGACATTTCAGGTTCTCTTGTTTTTTGTTAATAATTGTTAAAAATGGAGTATTCTAAAGTGATAAAAGACATAATAAAAAGTCCATCTTTTTCTATAAATACAACATGTCCTTCATATGTGAAACGCCTTCTTCCGGATATTGAAGATCGTGCTTTTGTTATTTTCTATAAGAACGTAAGTTCACTTTGTTAATTTATTTTTATTGTTTTTGTTTTTGATAGACTTAACGTGAAATCTTAACTTTAGAAAGGACGAGAATTCGGACGAGTAAATAGAGTCTCGTCAGCAGAATCTGAACAAACAGGTGGGCATCTAATTATTATATATTGAATTACATATGAATTATTGCATTGTTTTAATAATTTTGAAATTATAATTTAGATTCAGATGTGACTGGATCACCGTTAGAATATTCATTTGGTAAAGATAGTTTCAATGAATCAGTAATAAATCCAAAAAGATATTGGTTTAAGGAAGAAGAATATCATCTTCCAATTAATGTAGAAGTTGCACGGTAAGAAATCTAATAATTCAATGAACTTTTTACTATTGTAGCTGATTGTAAGATTAAAATATTTAATCAGAGTAAAAGTTAAGTTTCGTCAAATTCATCAAACTATCTTCTAATATTAAAAATTATTTTTATATTACTATTAATAAAAACCTTTTTAAATTTGTTAATTTGTAATCAATTCACAGAGGATCGATAAATAATTGTCTAGAAAATGCAAAACCTGATTGGAAAGTTTCTATCCTTGCAGTCTGTGATCAAAAAGATAAGGAACAGACTATTTTGTTGGGAACTAGTATCGAAAGTGATTGGCACAAAACGATATTAATACGCAATCAGGAACCAAAAGTGATTTCCAAAATAAAACCTGATTGTTCTGATCTTATAAATGAGCACCTTAAGATGTCATGTGTAAAAAAACACGAAGTATGTATTTATAGTAATAGTTAACATTTAATCTTTTAATTCGAGAACCAAAATAATGAATTGAGTTTTCCTCAGGTAGAAGTTAACGCATTGTGTACTTACGAATTATTTGGAACGCGAAAAGCTTTCATGAACTGGGCAGAAGTTCCCAAAAGTAATTTCGAAGGATACTTAAGTCTTGAACTAACATGGAATAGTTTATCATTTTATCCACCATTGAGACAATCTACAAAAACTTTGGTAAATCACAATTACCTAGAGAATAACGAATAAAGATGAAGAAAAAATAATGAAAATAGTCTACAAGTAGATAACATAGATTCCATAAAGCAACATTTCATTTCATTATTTATTCAGGTAATGGAAATAGCTGCAGGATGGAAAGGAAGTCCACTTGATCATTTGTGGGAAGACATATTATTATTGAATCGCTTTTTATCGATTTTAGAGAAATATCGAGAGAAAAATTTGAGTTCTAGATACAGCGTCATGCCTCTTCAATTTCCGTCTAATTTTTCCCATCCAAATATTAGGGTAATGAAGATTTAATTTAAAGATCAGACAATTTAAAGCGAAGTTCAAAATAATTGAAAGAAATTGAGCTTACTAGTTTTCTCTCTCTTATTTCAGGATGACGAGGAAATCATGGATAATCTGAATCGTTTATTGGCTGGCGATGATACTTTTCTCGAAATTCGAGAAAACAATTCGAAAAAGACTTTAACTCGTGATGATAGTATGGAAAACGATCTGAAACTCCGGCAACATTTGCAAGATTTGTCGTGTAGACAAAATATAGATTTTACTGATCATCTCTGGATGATTTTAAAAGGTTGAATTTAAATCTGGTGCATAATTTTCCATAAAACCCAATAAAGTTCTCAAAGTTTATAAAAAAAATTCAATTAAATTATTCCAGGGTCTTCTGATCATGCTCAAGTAACTGACTGCGTTCATACAGTATTTGCAGAAATAGAAAAGAAGGAATACAAGCCCCAGGTAAAAAATGAAAACTTGCGGAAATAATTAAACAAACATTGAACTAAAATATTTTTTTCACAGATGAATGTGACAAATTCGACTAGGCTTGCAAAACTTTTATCAGACATTAATCAGCAAAAAGCAACGACTCCATTGCTCGCTGGAAGTTTACCTCTAGAAATTCTTGTAGACATAGGGATCGAGAAGTTAAACAGAGACTACACTTATCTTTTGTTAAGTGCAAATCTCATAGACCGACACGAAATACAACAAAAACTTGGATCTGTTACTTCCGGAGAATTGGATTTGGAAAAATACAAGTAAATTTTGATTTATTTTTTTCTCTTAATTTTCATGTAATTATATAATAACGAAAATCAACCATTCACATTTCAGGAAGAATTTGTTGGCTCTAGCCCAGATTCACATCTGTTTAGAATTCGCCTTGCTTTCTCAAACACATTTAGATTATCCTCCTGGAAGTCTTCAATCGCTTTTTGACTGTGCTTTCAAAACATTTACATCAGAGGAATCGCCAGTAAAAGAATTTGGACCATTGGTGGAAAATTCTGTGTTTACTCTTAATGTTCCAATTCCAAATGCTATTATAAAACAAGTTATCGAAGGGTAAGGAGTTAAAGACTCAAAAATTTCAATCTAAAGCTTGTTTCTTATCTCCATCAAATTCATTTTTGATTTTAGAACGCCTTCTTCCTGGTTTATGAGACTCTCTTCAAATATTGGCATAACGCAACTCACATCTGGCACCTACTTTAGTCTCACTCCAATTTTTCCACCAAATATTCAATCTGAAGGTAAATAAAAACTCAAATTAATCTAGTATAATATAAAATCTTTAACGCTGCTCAAATAAATGTATTTAATGTTTTTCTTTGTAGATGAAACGGTCAATGTCGAGAGAGCTTACTACACTGCCTCCATTATTTCATCAGCTTACAGAATAAGAAAATAGAAATGATTTTTGAAATATTGTAAAGTAGACAAGAAGCATTTTGAATTTGTACAGCGCACTTTTTTATACTATATTTTTATATTTAAAAATAATTTTAAATAACATTTCGAGACGTCACCAATTATTGTTACTTTAACTCAGGAAAAATTTTTTTTCTTGGAAGGGAAAAAAGATCTGTTTGAAAATGGCTTTGAGAGATAAAATATTAAGGTATTATCTGTATAAATACAGTTTTTAAGAAATGGATTCCTCGGAAATTTGTCAATTTTCCTCCTCATAAATTCAATTATGATTGTGGAAGTTATACTTATTTTGCATAAATCATAATGAAGTTTTAAGTTTTTTCCTCTTTTCTTATAAGTGTTTGGATAATAATGTGTAAGATACAAGAAACATTATTTATTGATTAATGATTATTTATAAAAAAATCTTATAATGTGTATTTTTAAATATTGCAGTGGTAGTTTCTGTTGTTATGTATTACTAAACTGTAACGCTAACTGTAATTCTAACTTATAGGCTTAGTAGTAAAGACCTGAGCACAATCGTGAACTGAACCCGTAACCTGAACCAGATCCATGAACAGAACCAGAACCATCTTCAGGTTCAGTATCAGTGCACGAGAAAAATCTGACTGAGGTTTTTTTTCAGATTTACAAGAAAATAATGCAGAAATGCGATTAGATAGTTCAGGTGTATTATTTGCTGGCTTTATTCATACGGATGGAAAACAATTTTTTACCATTTTAGTACCTGGCATGAGCGTAGAAACCGTTGATTTTTTTTATAGGGAGAAGAAAGTAATTTTTATAACAGTTTTATTCAAGAACTTTATTTTGGAAATTAAATTAAATTCTAATTACACTGGCTCTGTTTTCGAAATAAAAGTCAGTTAATAAATTATAACAATTTATTAAATTAAGTGTATTCCAATTTAGTATTACAAACATTTTTCGTTTCACTTATTTACAATCTAAGCAACTTTTAGACGCTTGTAGTCATTCGCGAGCCGCTCGTAACATGCAGCCGTTGCAATAAAAGATTAATGCAAAATGTGTGGTTCTTATTACAATTCTATATTTGATAATCATTACTAAAAGTTCATTTTAAAGAACTCTTGTTCACTAGATCAATTATCAATTATCAATTATCCTGCTTGAGAAAATTTTGTAGTAAAAACATCTGGAACCTATCCATTTTGCAATGAGTATTCATAATTTAAAGAAAAAAAGAGACCTTTAGCTAACATTCTTTGAACTTATACATAATTTAATTTAAAGCTTTCTTATTTTAATATAAAGTGTTCTATGATTATTTTATTATAAACGAGGACCCGAAGGCAAGCAAATCAATGGAAAAACCCAGCAGTTAGGGAATATGGGGCAGAATAGTAGACGGAATTTTCGGAAAACCAATTCAAATAAACTACTAAGAATTTTTTAAATAAAGATTCCTTTAAAAAAGTTTATTTTTAATTTTAAATCCTAATAAAAAAAAGATCCTTTTAAACAAAAGGATCTTTAGTTACTAAAACGTAACAGCCGCCGCTTGAAAATAAATTTTCGAACCGAATTTCGAATGAAGAAAAGCCCGGTGATTATGAGACAATACGATATATTTCATTAACATGAAAATTGTAAAAGCACGTTTTAAATACATTCAATGTATAAATATAACTAGATTTATGAGTGTTTTGTACTTCTCAGTCATTGACAACATACACTCGACTCGGCTATGAAAGTTTTCACTTATACAGAGATATTTGTACGAAAGAAATACTTAGAACTGCGAATCGAGTGACGTTACGATTATCTTCAAGCTAAAATTTCCCGATCAAACGAACGGCTTCTGATCAATCTTCCTTTTCGAGTAAATTATCGAGTCTGAAGAAATCGAATACAGCTGACGACGAAATTTAATCGGCAATTCGAGTTTGTTACAACATACAAATCAAGTATCTTGTATAAAAGCCGCTAAAACACTATCACACGGTAAGTACATAGTAATAACAATTTATGTTATTCAAAAAATTCATAGCATTTCCTGAGTCACTACCGCAATAATTATTAATACTGGGCCATATCTGGTTCATCGTTACCAGAAACACTCGCCTGTTCCAAAACTTGTAAAAGCTTTTGCATCTCTAAAGAATCCGAGGAATTGTCCAGCGTCCTTTCCAAAGCTCGCACATATGACATGCAAGTCCGACCTTCGTGGTCCAGATTTTGTGGATTCGCTTTGTGCTGTTGATGAAATTAAAATTTAAATTAAGTCTAAATAAACAGAAAAGATCTAACAGGAATTACGAAACACATTTGACTTACCCATATCAATAATTGAGCCATGGCTAGATTCCCAGTTGCACAAGCAAGGTGTAGAGGGGTTCGTAGATCTTCTGCATTAACAGACACATTTATGTCCTCGTAATTACATCTAGCTAGGCACAGTGTAAACGCTCGCATGTCTCCCCTAGGTAAATACATAATGCTTTAAAGTCTCGACACAGTTAATTCAAAATAAAAATAAAAGATTAATTAGTGAAGCGAACCTGCAAACGGAGTCGATGAGAAGTTTTCCGAGAGAAATGTGCGGATTGATAGGAGGTAGAAACGCCTTTTCTTCGTATTTCCACCTGACCCACTGTTCCTTTTCTTCTCTAGTCGAATCACTATTTGGCTTCTGCTTTCCATTTAAACAATATTCCCAGACGCTGTTGGCTATGTCATTTCCCAGCGCCAACATAACACTCAATTGGCCCGCACTAAAATACAAATACAGATTTTAAACTTAGAATATGTTTAAAACTTTCAAATTTGAATGTTTCTCACATGAAAGCTTTGCTTTATATAAAATACAATACTTACGACCAATCATCCAAATCTAAAGACCTGACTTTGGATATGTGAGATCCTAAATTCCTGTGAATGCCAGAGCACTCGATACACATTAACACTCCCAAATTTAGACTTGCCCAATCCGGATCTGCAAAAAATAACAGACAAAATTATAAAATTAAGAAAGTGAAATTGCCTTTCATTAGAAAAATGATTTTTTTGAAATCATTCTTACTCGCAGCTCCACAATCAACGCAAGCATCGTTTCCAGAAACCTTGTTTTTAATACAGTGAATTTTGAAAGCGTCAGTCTCATTTTTTCTATCACCATCACTGTTTTGTAAACTAGACAAAATTTGCTGTTCGATTGCAGAAATCCAACAATCTCTGTCTTCGATACTATTAGCTTCAAAGTGCCAAGTTTTGTTCTCCAAAGAAATGATAGAGAACTCAAAGCTGTCTTCTGCAAAATTTTCAATAAAAATATTCAATTTAATGAACAGTATTTATAAGAAATCTAATGAATAAATTAAGAAATATTTAATCAAATAAACTACTTACCATGAGTACTAGTTGTCTTAGAACCTTTTGGAGTTTTTCCAGGCACTTTAACAGTTACGTATTGCAAAAGTATCTCCTTACCATTAGAATCTTCCATGTAGTCCTAAAAATCAGAATGCAATAAAAATTAAAATGAATCAAATTGATTGTTTACTATAAATTTATAATTGTACAAAGAAACTTACATGTAGACTACAGTGATAAGTTAATCGACCATCTTCCAACAAAGTGACATACTTTTTCTTCCACTCTTTCAGAGATTTACTGCTCCTTTTAAAAAGATATCCCTGTTTTACAGGAATTTCCCTCCCGACTCCCATTTCCCCCATGTATTTTTCTTTCTTCGAAGGCGTGAATAAATTCGATTTTCTACGAAATTTTCTGTTTGGGGAAATTTTTATTAATAAAATACCACTTTTATTTGAAAAAGAATGATAAGAACTGAATGTGAAATTCCTTCTTTCAGAGAATGGTTACCTGATCGTCGTTGGAGTTAAAATAGAAGATCGAAACTCAGCGTGAGGAGTCTGGGCACACTGAAAACTTTCGTTTGCAATGGGCGAATCAGTTTGGGATATGTTGTGTCTTGGAACTTCAGACCGAACCTCTTCGTTCTTTTCAGAAATCTTTAATTAAATTAGACCCCAGGTTATGGTTTATCAAAATCTATATTTAAAAGATAAAAGCTAAGAAAAAAAGACACTCACGTTAATTTTAACAGGACTGCTTGTGTTCACTTCTTTGGCAGGTAGCTCTATATTTTTTACATTCGCAGGCGAGCAGAAATTTGAATCACACTCTATCGCATGTTGCCCATTTGATCTAGAGTGTTTCATGTAGACTTTTTGGATAATCTTTTCGCAAACTGAAAAGATGATTATAAAGATTCTGTTTATGAAATTATATATTTTTAATAAAATTGTCTTGCTTTTTAAAAGTAATTTATTAATAGAAGAATTTTATTTAAAAGCAAAGGAAAGTATGTTTCAAAATTTGAAACTAATTACCATCTTGGAAAACTCGTTCAACATTTAGGCCATAAATGGCACAAGTTTCGTAGTATGAACACCTCAAATCGCAAGCCAGTTTCCGAGGCCTTACGTCTTTTATAACACGAGGATGGCTATCGTTTATTGAATCTGATATTGAAAAATATATTTAGCATATGATTGTTTTAAATAGATTATTTTTACTCCAGGGAAATTGGTAATAAATCAAACCTTGAACGCCCACGAGAATTTTCGGCACGTCGCACATGTTCCGAAAGGAACACATTCTATTGTAATAACTGCACGCTATCGAAAAACTCTCCTCACTTTCCAAACTGAAAACGATTAATACAGCGTCTATCCATGATGAAAACTGAAATAAAAAATTGATGTGCAATGCAAGACAATGTATGTTACAAATACATAGATTACTTTAAAAATTGGTACCTATAAATGTATACATAAAATTAAATATAAATACCTGAGATTCCGGAACTCCTCCTTCATCTCTGATCAAAAGCAGGAAGCTCTGATCATTAATGAAAACTTCTTTTTTGAATCTACCACCTTCTGGAGATTCTTCATGCATAAAAGAACCAGTTAAGTACCTATGTACCAATGCTGATTTTCCCGAATCCGAAGAACCAATAATTCCCAGATGTAACTCTGGTACATCTCTTGCGAGCGTCCATTCATGACTATTTACAAATGAATCTAAAATTATATTAAAAATTCATGTATGTAAAACAAATCATAAAAGTTTACTTACTAATTTAAATAGATTTGGTATAATACTTGAAAGTAAATAATAAAAAGTAGTTATTTCGTGATTGTTTGTGCATTCAGAATCGCACACATTTCTCTTTTTTCATGAAATACAAATACTTATTCCTAGAAAGTAGGAAATGCTTTTTCCAATTCAAAATTAAACGGAATCATTCTAAATTCTTCAAATTTTGTTTACAACGCTAATAAATTTACAAAAAAATCTACACATTTCCAATCCAACTCCAATAAATAGAATACCAATTCAGATTAGAAGTTCTCCTTAACCTAGTTTTTCAATTTATGTCATTCAATTATGCTTAACAATCAATAAAATCGCTTCACTCCTCAAATCGATGTTAATGCTTTTGCTATTATTACTACTCCACTTAATATTCATACAAATTTTTAACCGATGACCTTTCAAGGTGAAATTTTTATATCTGCAAGCTAATTAAACAATTAAACTCTTACATAACGAAAATAAATCGAGTTTAAAAAAGTTAAATTTTAGTCTAGACTCCCTAGAAGGTAAATTTATTTATCTAATTGCTAAATATGGGTATGCAAATGAGAACGAGGAGTGTCTTAAGCCTCATTACGTGGGATCAAAGTGAATTTAATTAAAATAATTAAACTTACCTTCAATAGCAACAACATGCTCCCGAATTTGTTTGGCAATATGCGTATCCGTCAAGAGATCGATAAGGTCGTAAATAGCGTAAATCGAAGGATGAACACTTTCGAATCGCTGAATTTCTTGCCGAATCGCGAGGGAGTGATCGTGGCCACTCTGACCCGTTGTCATTTTCAGGGATGAGCAAATTTTGTTACAATAAATAATAAAATGTTACAATTAAAACGCAGCTCGGTGTTGCATTGTTGCGTACGTGGATGGCGAAGCACTTTAATTGTTTCTACATCATTTGGAGATGAAAGAATCGAACCGTCATCCGCGTTAGTCAAATATTTATAAACATTATATAGCGAGTAAAATATAGGTTATTTCACTTTATATTTCATGCAAAACAATTTAAGAGGCGCCCATTTCTTCCTTGTTTTGTAATTTGTTGCTTCCTGTCACTTCCTGCTTCAATTCGCAGAAGCGACTGACGGGCAAATTCATTGGCTCAAGAGCTGGACGTCGACCATGTTTTTTCTTTTAGAATCAGACACTCTGATTGGCTGACTGGAGAGAAACGCTTTCTTGGCGGTAATTTTCAAAACTACAATTGGCGTTTCTTTTATAAAGCTGAAAAACCTTTAAAAACGTAAATAATCTATCTTAAAAGTAAAATTAAATTGAAATGAAAAATTTTCGATGAATGTAAATCTTTATTATAATGTAATATTTTGCTCAATAGTCATTTTTCCAGTATTAAAGGGTTAATTCCATATGAATTAAACCAAAAGCTCTATGTAAATATACAAAGATTTGGATGTTCTTCACTGTGGCCTTTAAAGTCGTATTCCTATAAGAATCAATAGATTTTATGAAGAAATCGTCTGCTTAGTCATCGAACAGTGCTCTATGTACAGCTCCTAAACTTGGTTGAACGTAGCTTGAACTAGTACCCCTTCTAGACTCTGTTAAAGGCCTAACAGCAAGTGCTGTAGGATTGTTTTTTGGTCTTGGATTGACCAGTAAGCATTTCATAGGATGTCCATCAAGTTGTCTATTGTGATACGTCTCCACTGCCTTCGTCGCATCTTTTAAAGTCTTGTAAATAACTTCTGCAGTACCTGGACGTACTAATCTGGAAATAAGTAGCTCTCCAACATCCTCGAACAATTCCTAAAAGAATAAAATTCTGCTGTTACATTTACCTGTTTTAATAAGTCTCTTAAAATAGTTAGTAACTGATAAAATGTTAATCATACTTTAATGTCTTCTTGTGTAACGTTTGCTTGCAAGTTCGATACAACGATTCGATATCCCGTGGTGTGTGCAGACGTCGAGCTTGACTTCTGTTGGTTCATTATTATCATATTTCGAGATTTGCTGGGAGAATCAAGACGAGATTTTACTCCAACTTCTCTGTGACTCCTGGACTCGTAATATTTGGCTTCTGCGGCACTATCCGACAAAATCGTCCTTGACTTTGAACCGAAACTCCATTCTTCTCTGTAGGAAGGACTCTCACGTTTTGGCTGAAAAAAAAACAAGTTATCGTTAAAGCAGAGATAAAATGAATAGGTCTCTGGATGAAGGGATATAAGCTTTATTTTTTTACCATGGAAGTACGAGCAATTACTTTGAAATTCCTAGGTCTCTCAGATTCAGGTTTTCGAATTGGTGCATTTCTTCCTAAAGAACCCGACGGAGGTTTTACCCACGTATATGGAGATGCAGGTTTCAAATTAAAAACAGGAGGCGGGGGTGGAAGAGAGGGTGCATACTCGTTATTAACAGTTCTTCGTAATGGTGGCGAGTCTACTAAATAATCTGAAATTTCAAAACAAAAAATGCATTCTTCTTCTCGATCGTTTCAAGAAAAATACCTCAATAAATATTATTGAAAAACATTATTTACCATCGCTATAATCCATAGACATATTCTCGACATAATGTGGTTCCAAAGGAGGCCTGAAACCAACAGTCCTCGAAGGTGGTGGCATATAAGAAGTTGGCACAACATGAGTGATTGGATTAAACTGTGGTATTTTATTTGTCGAGAGAGAAATTCTCCCATTGCGTCCAGTCTTGCGAGAAATTCCTGTAAAGGGCTCACTTTTCTTTAACTGAGTCGCTCTCAGCTTATCAAGTTTTAATCGAGCGTCGCTTTGTTTAGCGATTTCAGCTAATTTGTCGCGAGCATCTGTAAGTTTCAGTCTGTTTTTTTGAATTATCTTTAATCGAGCGTCGGTTATTCCTCCATTTCCACGTCCACGAACTGATCCATTCGCACGAGCACCTCTATTTTGCACAATACCTCTTATTGGTGCAATTCCTCTACCTTGAACAGCATCTCTACCTTGTACTGCTCCTCGACGGTTGCTGCAATAGAATATTTAGAGATTTTTAATCAAGGAATTAGAATTTGTAACTAAATGTATTTTTTTCAAATAATAAAATATATTTTTCAAGAAGAAAATAGTATTTTTCACGAATGATCACATTTGTTCAATTGTACAACAAATCTTATTTTTATTATGGACTAAATTTCCTACAGTTAATTATTCAAAGTTCGCAAAAATGGTATACGCGTGAAAATGTATAGTGCTCAAAATAACCTCAAAATAAAAAAAATAAAAACAATCCGCAGTAATCTCTTACGATTTATGACAAATTTTAACAAAACTTGTGTTTCATCTTAAACACGTCAAATTCAATTTTAAACCTAAACATTTTTCCGAAAAAGCTTGCAAATATTTTGATAATCACGAAAATTAAGTTTCAAGATATATATAAGGTTATAAACTCATTCAATTGAAAACGATAAAATCTGACTGCTCCAAAAATAATTTCTTTTATCTAGGTTACAGATAGAGGCTACCATGAGACATAATAAACCAAATATAATAAAGGGAATTTTTTTCAAATTAACAAATAAACAAAATTTGCATTCGTAGAATTTTTAATTCAAAAACGATAAAAGTATAGCGTTCGATCTGAAGCTTCCAAAAATCAAACTCTGTTGTTTTTTGAATTCTGATTAAGATAAATCTATCAGTTTAATAAAAAAGGGTGCGCCGATTATGCGTGATCTAGAAATAACACTTTCTTTTCTTACCCTCTTTTGCCTTTCATTCCTGGTGGTTTCGTCTTTTTAATTATGTCATCCAAGCTCATGCCCATGTCAGCCATATCTTTCAAACGTCCCAATAATAAATAAACAATCTAAAGACGATGTGCATTTATAATTAAATAAATCATAAAGATACGAAAAAGACACTTCAGACAGCTTCAGACAGAAATAGGAAAACAAAAAAAATATTCACTGATTTAACTTTTTGGAGCGAAATGTTAGGACTCGAATCTCGATATATAGAATATAGGAGTTATAGGACTCGTACTCGTACACACTCGTACAAGCGAATACCAGATGCGAATACAATGAATGAAATGAACAGGACAAACACATAACAGGACACATCCGCAGGTAGGGCAGGCAGGAAATGAATCAACGGCCTGCTTTTGGACAAGCTTCAAGCTTGACGAGTGGTGGCATTGTTATCAAGCCACGAAAATTTAAAAATGAAACTCGATCTTGCAGTTCTCATAAATAATTCTCATTTTAGAGTGTAATGTACTTATATTTTAAAAAAATGTAATAATTTTTCAATTGTTTGAATAAAAAACTAAAAAATTTTAGCAAGAGATTGATTTAGAACATCAAAGTATTACTCCTTTTCTGCTGATTCCTATGGAATTGACCAATAAGATTTAAAAGGAAAAATCGCGTCTAAACCGAAACGGCGTCCCTTTTTGTTTATGTTCAGCTTCAGCTTCAGACGCATTGAGACGCATTCAGACGTTTAGACATCTGTTTGTTTACAGATGATTACTCATAGATATAAGTGAATTTTATTTGATTACTTAGAAGTAGTTTATTTTAAAAAGAGTGAAAATGGTTTGTGAACAGCAAATAGTAAATGCAGAAGAGGGAGCAAATGAAGAATCTCCATCTTCAAGTGCAAAGTTTGACGTCCTTGACAAGCCTTCAATAAAAGCTGACGTCTCGAATTTTGACATTTTCTGTCTTTTGATGTCCATTGTTACACACATTATTGATCTGGCATTTGATATTAACATCGCATATCATTATTTAAGTAACGAGGCATATTCACATTTTATTGTAACTATTCTCGTTATTTTGATTCCAAGTTTAATAAACAATGCTGTCAGCTACAGGATGCGTCAACAAGATCGAGAGGTAATTACATATATATGTATAACCAGAACTAGATTTTCTTTTCTTGTTGTTTTTATTTTGTTTAGAGATATTTAAAAGATAATATATATTTTTTTATTGTTGGTAAACACTATGTAAAAATGATCTATTTTTGGCACACAGTGTATCTTACAATATTATAATGCAGGGAAAATTCGGAGCTTTTTACATTTCCCAACGGAAAAATAAAAAACGGCGTCAGAAGACTGATTTCGAAAAATGAAGGTTTTTTTCGAAAAATTGATTAGTTATTATTATTTTGAATCTATTTTAAACAAAAGTTTTTTTTTTCCGAAAATCCTGTATTCGTTTTAGATGGAAGTATTTTCTCAATATAATTATATGTAACAGTTTTTGAAAGACGCTTCGAACTACTATGCTTTTTCTCCAACTTTTTCTCACGTTTTGTAAAACAATATTTGTGTTATTTTTTTAGTTCTAATCATATTAAATAGACACTCTTGTTTAATCCATCGAGAATTAAAAATTGGATACCACTCCAAACTCTGAATTGAATATGCTTCTAGCCAAATTTAACCACCTTCCTACGACGATTTGTTTCAGTTGCTTTCAGATAACGTCCCGACTGAGAAACCAAGTTGGACTTTTAATCGCATATCGAAAACTATGCTATTAATAATTTTGCAAATCGCTCCATTAAGGCGTTATTGGATCAGCTTGAGATATGCACTAAATTCTCGCAAATGCAAAAAAATGGAGGACACTGCTGGACAAAGACAATATTATTTAAAGATGGTGAAGGAAAACCAGGACATAGCACTCATCACAGTATTTGAATGCTTTTTGGAAACAGCTCCTCAACAAATAGTACAATTCACAATTCTTCTCAGCAACTACAATAGCCCATTCTCCTATACCTGTAATTTTTCTCATTATTTATTAAAAGTACCATCTATTATGTGATCCTAAAGTATAAATATAAAAATTAATCGAATTTAAATACAAAATTTTATTTGTAGTGATTCATCAAAGCCTGAGCATCGCCAGTTCTTTTATCAGTATGGGTTGGGCAATGGCGAGTTATCATCGCAGCATTCGTTTAGCTCAAGACGATAAAGCGAACATTGGATTTACGGGATCGGTTTTGCAATTTACATGGCATTTACTTGTGACTAGTAAGTCTCTCCACCACTTTACAAGAACTAAAATTGCAAAAAAAGCTTTAATAATATCTTTTTTTTTTCAGTTTCAAGAATCGTCACCTTCTCTATTGCATTTATGCTCTCAACTGTAGGCAGCGGATTATTCTTTTTAATTCATTGGGTCTTGATGACGAGTTGGATTATAACTGAATCACACGGCACGACAGAGTTTTGTCGAAATCGAAAACACGTTCCTCATGCTCCTTTAACACTAAAAGAACGTTTTCTCTCCACCAGTTTTGCTTGCATTCTCGGAATGGTTTATACTTTCGTTTATGTGAACCCCGACGATAATAGTCCCTACATAAGATATGTTCTCTACTATGGTTTATGCATTATCGAGAATATAATAATCTGTATTATTTGGATTATGACGCCTCCAGTTCGAGGTATTTTCTTCTGTCATTCTGTGTCTAGTGCCTGCTATCTTTGCGTGCTTCCAATCTTCTCTCTTCTTCCATACGTCATTGGTGTCGCTACAATGATTGTTTACTACCTCTATTTCCATCCCTCAAAACGGCAAAAGACTGCAAACGAATCCTAGTTTGCAAATTTAGGAAATTAGGGGATAATGAGATTTTGACCAAGAAACTCTTCCTAGTTTAATACTCTGTTAATACACTGTGAAGATCAGTTCCGATAAAATTTAAAACTTTACAATATCTAAAGAACAATCTTCATAATTTTATTCACGTCTCACCTGAATTACGACCAGAATAAAATAACTTTCAACATTAATAAATCTACAACTCTTTTTGCAGTGTTATTAACTACAATACTCTATTAATTTTATGTTAGGTGTACTTACAATTTTGTATGTTAGTATTA
Source organism: Synergus laeviventris (assembly GCA_032275145.1). Lineage (NCBI taxonomy): Eukaryota > Metazoa > Arthropoda > Insecta > Hymenoptera > Cynipidae > Synergus > Synergus laeviventris. The sequence continues at coordinate 983,966 of JAUESI010000003.1, forward strand.
AGACTTATGACCTGCAAATTTGTGATGATCTGTACAAGGGAATCGACTTTTTAAAGTTCGACAGTATTTTTGAAATTTTTTTTTAACTGAGCATTAATGACTGATTTTTTTTCTATATTTTGTAACAGATGTTTACGAGATAAGTAATTTTATATATTCTGTACATCAAGTAAAGCAAACCGGTGTATAATAAATATTTGTACTTTGTAAACTTTTTTGGGTTTTTATTACAGTATTTGATATTCCTCATTACTGAAAAAAATTATTCAAAATACGACAAGCGAGACACTTTTTAAGATCAAATATATTTTATTGAAAAGTTTGATACATTGATTAGAGTTTTTTGAACAACTGATTAAAATAACTGTTTCATTACAAAAATAGAAACGCTTGAACTAGTGACATACATACTGTAAATTGTAGAAAATAAGAAGCTTTTACGTCATCAACTTTTGAAAAGTCTTCTAGTAATGAAGAACAGCTCTGAGGCTAAAAAAAAGAGTAAAGAAATGTTTTTAAACTCGAATAGATACATATGTTTTTTTAAATGCTATTGATATTAATGGTAGCTTACCAATTTCCTGAATGGAGTAGATCGAAACCCTCGTTGATTTTTTCAAACGGCAAGTTGTGGGTAACAAATTCGTCCAGCATCAGTTTCTTTGCTTGATATTCTTTCACGAGTTTCGGAACACTTTCTTTTGATTTCCAGCCTCCAAAAGCTGTTCCTTTCCAAACTCTCCCGGTGACCAATTGGAATGGACGAGTACTAATCTCCTGACCAGCAGCAGCTACACCGACAATTACAGAAGTGCCCCAACCTTTGTGGCAAGATTCAAGAGCTGCTCTCTACAATACAACAAAAGAATTTTTATTCCAATTTAAATAACAGAGAAATTATTAACATTTGAAAATGATTCCAATTACCATAGTTTGAACATTTCCGACGCATTCGAACGTATAATCAAGACCACCATCAGTCATTTCGATCAAGACGTCCTGAATTGGTTTCGTGTGATCTTTAGGATTCACTAATTCGGTACATCCGAAAAGTTTTGCTATAAACATGGTTTATTAGGAATTTCTTTATAATATTAAGTTAAATATTTTTATAATCTATTTATGATTGAAAGATGGACCAACCTAGTTCGAATTTGCTGGTATTAATATCGACACCGATTATTCTTGAAGCTCCAGCAGCTTTGCAACCAACTGCAACTGCTAAGCCGACAGCACCTAAACCCCAAATTGCACAAGTACTTCCTGGTTCTACTTTGGCTGTATTAAGTGCTGCACCATAACCAGTTGGTACTCCACATCCGAGTAAGCAAGCTTTGTCCAATGGAGCAGTTGGATCAATCTATTTTGTTTGAGAAATTATGAATTAGATAGAGAATATTGAGTTATTCTTTCAATAATTAATGCTGGTGCTTATAGCCGATGATAATTTTTAAATTTGGATATTACCTTTGCGAGAGAAATATCGGCAACAACAGTGTACTCAGAGAAAGTAGAGCACCCCATGAAATGTGCGAGAGTTTGACCCTTGCACGTAAACCGAGAGGTGCCATCAGGCATCTGCCCCATTCCCTGGGTGGAGCGAATTTTACTGCAGAGATTTGACTTCGGAGATTTGCAGAATTTACACTCACCGCATTGGGGAATGTACAGTGGGACCACATGATCGCCTGCAAAAGTATTTAAAAAGTTTCATCTAAATGCCTGCTTTACATTGAGTAATAAAGGTCATAAAAGTAGAGATTCGTACCAACTTTGAATTCCGAAACCCCTTCGCCAACACTTTCGACTATCCCTGCACCTTCGTGGCCAAGAATACAAGGGAAAATTCCTTCAGGGTCTAAACCACCCAAAGTATAAGCATCGGTGTGACAAAGAGCAACAGCCACAACTTTTATTCGAACTTCGTGAGCTTTTGGTGGAGCCACTTCAATTTCTTCAATTGATAGAGGTTGCTTTTCTTTCCAAGCAACAGCAGCTCGGCATTTGATAACCTTTGACACCCGAAATAGTTAGCATTATGAATCATAAATCTAGTTTTTTAATGCTAATTTTTGTCCCGAGCCCAGGTAAAAAGAAACGATTGAACGATTGCTTTAGTGAATTGGATTTTTTTAAGAATGCGAATTGAGCAGTCATATTTCTGAATCGGAATGATGTGTTGCAATCGGTCCCCAAAATCTGAAATTTCTTATTATTTAACCGATTCTAATCGGTTTTTTGTTCCTGGGAGGAATCATATTATTATGTAATTGAACAGACTATATATATAATTAAAAGCCGGTTTATTTTTCAAGATTAATTTCCCTTACCATTTTTGATCACGATGTAATAATTGTCTAACATGATAATAATGATATTTCTAATATTGCATGCTAAAATGAAAATAAAAATAAATTTATACCTTGCCAGTTGTATCTGCCATGTGGACTTTATTTCTTTATCTAAAATTGACGAAGTAAAACCTTTCGACGTTCCTTTTGAAAATAAGAATGGACAAGAATAATTCTTGAGTATTCTAATCACTTATAGAGAGCTTGATACTGAATTAATCGAATTAATAATTCTGAAGAGAAGAAACTATATTGTATAATATCAAATTGTGAAAAAAGGTTAGTGGGGTATATTGGTTAATCGCTGCGTGAACATGCAATGCCAATGTCACATACACATATGAAGAGGATATAAACCAATAAGAATCCAACATCTAATCTACTAATGTCAGTTGCAGTCAGCTTTGACAATTCTTTTTGCAACTTTTTGATTGTTTGTTCTCTTGTTTGCACACGGCCCACACGGCATTAAGCAATTCTGCCTGAATTTTGAAAGTCCATGTACTTATAATCTTGTATACGCATGTGTGTGCAAAGTGCCAGTGCTCTACAAATGTTGACAGTTGTTGACAATAACCTAACCTCAAACTGCTTTCAATCGTTATCTTAATTTTTAACTTGTATATGGAAATATTCCAAATAAATGAAGTAATATTATCATATCTAGGAACGATAGCAGTAAGAATTGCCTAAGAATTATCTGCTCTGTGGTAAGAATTTTTCGAGTTTATGAATTTTCTTTAATGGAACTTGCTATTTTTATTTTTACAAAAAGTTCTACAGAAAATTTTTTTTAATACAATTAAAAGGTTTATATTGAAATATTTTTGATATTTGTTGTGTTCGTCTTATTTTGTGTTTTCAAAATAAATGTCACAGTATAATATGCCAATTTTACATCATTTGTGTAATTTTTGTATATGACAATCAATTTGTTACTGTATTTTATCAAAATGATAATGATTTTATGTGAAAAATGTACAGATATCTTAATTTTAATTAACTATTGATTCCTTTTAATCTTTCAAATTAATCTTATCATTTAAAGATTCCAAGCTATATAGCTTTATCGAGACTCTTATTTTCCCCATCCCTGATTTAATCCTAAATCTTCAAAATCCACCAAAACAATTAAACTTCCCCCAGGCTAAAAAGAAAGGAGAATGATAGTCGACAGCCTACCAGGACAGCAGCATCTTTTGCTCATCTATTGCTCTTTTACCTGCATTTATCTACCTGGAATCTTAATTCTGCTGAAATTCAACAATAGTCTTTACAACGTGGGAACCTACAAATTCATCCTAATCCTTTTTATCTTCATCTTTGCGGAATTGATCAAGCTGTGTTTTTCTCATCTTCAAACGGACCAGGCAACCTTGAAAAAGACAGAAAATCGTCCGAACCCAAAGTCTAAAAAATCCTTCACCAAAGCTCTGAAGACTGGTTTCAAATTTATAGTTTCCATATGTCTACTCTCAACAATTTACTACATAATCATCGTTTTATTTGGAGCTCCTATACTATCTCATCACGAGGAAACAATCATGTTGACTCTAACATTGACTACTTTAACATTTGTGCCAGCTTGTCTGCATTTAGGAATCGATACTGCTCTTGCCCTTTTGTTTGGAATGCCAGTGAGCAATGGAAATTTGTTTGCTGAGGCTGTAAAGACTAATGTTAAATTTACACTTATGGGAGCTTGGCTCGGAGCAATTGCTATTCCCCTCGACTGGGACCGACCATGGCAAGCATGGCCTGTTCCTTGTGTAACTAGTGCTTTGATTGGCTATACTTTAGCCCACTTAGTTACTTTAATTACCATACTACCGAAACAGGGTAAGAGCAAGTCTCATCGATAGCTAAACCAAATCTGGCTAAACTAAGAAAAATGTAGAGAATGTTTTTCAATTTCCATTTTTGAGGAAGTCAGGTTGATTAAAAATCGTGCTATTTATTTCTCAGGAACAATTATCCTAATTTATCATCTGTAGTTTTTAAATCACAAGACTTTTTTTAGGCATTAGAGCTGCGTAAAAGTTTTGGCGTATTTTTAAGGTGAAGAGATTTAAAGATTCCTTTTAAGTACTTTTAAATTGTATGTAATCTTGTTGACCGACCCAAAACTAAAGAAACATGCAAGTTATTTTTTTTAATTTACCTAGTAAATATTTATAAAAAAATGTTCATCACTGCCATTATAGATTTCTTTCTATTAAAAAAATATATATTAATAAAATTTAAAAGTAGAACTAAATTCTCAAATGTAACATAAACTTCAGATTTCTACAATGTAGAATTAGAATATACATAATTATCTAGTCCAATTATTTCTGTAAATCATCGTGTAAATGAAATTGTATTTAAAAAAATTGATCTGTATTTAAATGGAAGTAGATCAATAAAAATATTTCTTCTCAATTTTAAAATTGTTCTGCATCTAATTTTTGTTATCTAATTGATTTTCGTTATTTTATTTTATATTTGATAGTTTCATTTATTAATTTTTTTATTGAATTTGTGTTATAGGAGCAGAATTTAATACAAAATTTAACAGAATATATTTAAGCTCGAAAATAAGATACAATGGAAGAAACAACAGAGTCTCTAATTTTAGAAGCTTTACAAAAAGGTTTGTCTTTGAGAATTCTGAACTATATTCCTTTGTCTCTTTTAAAAAATTATACAAATTAATTACTTTTTTTCTAGAGGCTTCTCTGAAGACTGTAAATAACTATGGAGAAAATTTGTTGCATGTTGGTGCAGCGAATGGCTTTTTTCGAGTTGTAAAAGAAATTTTAGAAAAGAAGTTTTGCGACATTAATCGTAAAAACGTTTTCGGGTGGACTCCTCTGATGCAGGCGATCAGAAATAGAAAACTCAATTGCGTTCAGATTCTGCTTACTAATGGTGCAAATGTCATTGAATCTACTTATCTCGGTAATATTTTTATTTTGTTGCTGTTCTCTCATTTATTTCAAGCTTTAATTTTTTATAAGTTTGTTATATTATTATAAGTGTTAATAATTTGTAGGTATGTCAACGATTGGATTGGCAACAGCAGTGGGCAAAGAAATGTTTGAAACAGTCTTCAAATTTTGTCCTTCTGCCCTTGAATTGGCAGCTCTAGACGCAGTTTGTCCACTTAGCATAGCAGCAATGAATAATGACAAAGATTTATTCTTCAGACTTGTGCAATTAGGCTCAGATCCTTTAAAAGCAAGTAAGATTAAATCAAAATTGAAGAATCAATTATTTCTATATTTTTCAACCTCAAATGTCTTTGCAGATTCCTTTGGTCATTTGATGATGAAATCTTCTCTGATTCCGGAAATATCTACTTTGTCAAAACCTCTTCAAGACACAGAATCCTACTGGAATGATTGCACAGACAATATTAAAATACTAGACGATTTAAAGAATTATGACAATCCAAAAGTAACAATCATAAAAAAGAAAGTTGACCTTCCAAGAATTTTTATTTATGAAACCGATGCCAAAAATTTGAAACCAATTGAATCAGATAATATAATGAGTGACCTTAATTTGATAATTCCTGTTACACAAGCAAATACAGAGTATACAAGTTTGATATCGCCAAATCTTACTTATAATAATGATGGAGCTTTTTCTTCTTCACCCAAACAAGTTTTTTTAAAAGAGGAAAAGGAGAAAGATATTGTTGATAATAATAAGATGAAGGACAACTTAGGTTTTATGGAAATTCATGACATGCAACAAAATTCTTATTATGAAAGTGATCGCCCTTTAGCCAGGTAATTTCATTTTATATTTATTTACTTTACGGTTTGGATGTTCAGATTTTGTATGCAATAAGGCATTATAATGTATAAAAATAATTTTGTTAAATATTTATCATTTCAAGATGCCAGAAGTTTCGTCCTAGCAATTTAGAATTTTTGAACGAGCCTGCAGATTTAAATACCACTCTCAGTTTTGTACCAGAGTATAGTCCCACGAAATCGCCGAATGTTCCTCCTGAAATTGAAGATGAGAATGCAGTTTTTGGAGAAACTACTCCAACTCCGCCTCATGGAACAGCACCACCGACAGCTTTTATTTTCACACCGAAACATGGACCAATGGCTTTTATACTTCATAGTTACGGTCTGGATAATCACATTTTGACATTTTTAGAACAAGAGGTGAGAACATGTAATTTTATAAAAAGAAATAAGTAGATATTATCTCAGAAACGCTTTGCAAAAGAAAAAAGATGTATAGTGTAGTCTATTTTAAAATGTTTGCTAAAATTTGTTTTCAATTAATTATCTAATAGGTGGACTTAGAATTATTTCTTACTCTAAACAACGAGGATTTGAAGGAAATTGGAGTTGAAAGTGAGTCAGAGAGATCCACTATAATATCCGCGATCGAAAAGTGTAAAAAACGGTTAGTTTATTAAGGAAGTAAAAATAAGTAGTCAATATTGTCTTTAAATTAAATTTTTTCTTTTAAAATGTAACACTATTCTTTAGACTTATTATACAGATCATATAGCTTAAAGCATAGTTAAAGTTTTTTTATATACATACATATTTTAGTTACCGTACGTGATTTATCAATTACTTTCTTATCACTATTTATTTTCAGTATGAGTATCAGTAAGTAAATTCATATAACGTATTCCTAACAATAATACGAAGTCGAGTATTAAATATTTACAATCAGAACTGAATAAATTTTTCAAATAAATAAGAAATTAGAATTATTTTTTACTGTGAATATTTTCATTTCACTGCGTCAGCAAATCGTGTTTTTGAAGGCCGACCTCGTCAAAGCCATTTCTTGCTCAATGAAATTTTTGTATGAAAATACATTGGTGTACACATCCGGAAATCCTCTTCCACATGGAACCACCCATGAAGCAATGCCCACGACTTCTCCATTTACAACCAATGGACCGCCGCTATCTCCCTAAAAATAAAGAAAAGAAGATAAAATTAAATGGATGTTTTAAAAATTAAAATAATAAAACTATTTAACTTTTAGTAATCGGAATCAATGGCAGTTAAATTTTAATTCAAACTTATTATTTTAATATCCTACGATGGTGAAAATTTATTTATTTTTTTTTACCGAACAGGCTCCACTTCCAATTGTCTGAATTGCACAAATTTGCTCTCTATATATAAAATTTGCGAATTGATTCTGACAAATCGAAGCTGGATAAACACTAGTTGGCAATTTTTGAAGATGATCAGGAGTTACTCGATAATTTGTGAAAACAAGTCCCCATCCTGCAACAATTCCTGAAGATCCAGAATTCAAATCTCTGTTGGGGATGTTGATCACTTGTTGATATGGGTTTAAAATGATTTGTTCACTCAACTGAAATAAGAAAATCACATTTTATCATTTTAAGAATATATTATAAAATATTTTTATTTTTAGTATAATTTGCAAATATTGTTTTTTAGATTTTTAATGATGAGAAAGAGATAACTAGCAAAATAACTTACTGTGATAATGGCAATGTCATTATGCCACGAATATTCAGGACCTGGAGTGTACTCTGGATGAATAGTAACTCTACAAATTTTATGAATTTGGCCACCTTGTGATAATTTATTACTTCCAGAAACGACAGCGGCATTTTGATATGGAAATTGGATTAAACCTTGGATGCAATGAGCAGCAGTTAAAATGTGCAAATCGCTAATTATTGCACCACCACAAATGTGTCCTCCATTTACTCTGAGTGATACTTGATATGAAAATTCGCCCGGATTTGCATTCCAGCCTCCCAGGATTTTTTCGAATTTTGGAGGTGCTGCTGTGATTTCTAAAATGGAAAAATCTTTTATTTTAAATTGAAATTCATTTGGGTTTTCTTTAAAAAATAAAATAATATAAGGGCCTTCAAAATCGATCCGATATAACTTATTTGAAAAGGAGAATAATTTTAAATAAATCTTACCGCAGAAAATGGCACAGGCAGCAAAGAATACTGTAAAAACTATTCGTTGGCAAGTCATCTTGATTTTTGATTGACAAAATTTGAAATCTGTAAATATAATGTTATCAGTCAAATTAAATTAAAATTCAGCGTGAACTGATTTATTAGAACTTACCTAATTCTCGCTGTTTTTTTAAACTAATCGTCTTTTGAAATTGCAAAGGTTTTTATAGCAAAAAAATTAATGATGCGAATGGAATCGATGACACATTTCTTAGTAAGAAATGAAGAAACTTATGAGAATAATTGTTAAAATGTATTTACTCGTAAAAATATTACTACCTAATTTATAAATGATAGGAATGTGTTTAATAAATCACGTTTTATAACCAGAAATCATTTAAGCTTTAGATAAAATATAAAATGAAAATAGATATGACAAATCAATTCTTAAAATTTTAATTACTAACCGATTCTACTTCTTAATTTTCTGTCTCTAAAATTGTAGAATTTTTTAAATAAAAAATTTGGAAGCTATGATTTTTTATAATTACGATTTTAAACAATAACAAATTTCCGGATTTGAAATTTGTATTAAAATTACAAACATTAAATAGGATTTGCATTTTCAATATTTTAAATGTTCCCGTCGTTTGATAATTTGGATTTGGTTTCCTTGGTTTCCTTTGCTTCTCTAGTGATAAAACAGTTTCTCGTGTATTGATATTTTCCTGAAAGTTGTTAATAATTTAATTGATAAAAAAAAATTACAGAATATAATATCGAATCTTATATTACATATTTATTTTTTTGAATAAATAAATATCTTTTAATTTATAAAGCCTTTCATGCATTTCTAGTTCTAATCTTTGGAGTTTGGTGAAGGAGAAAAAAGAAAAATGGCGGAGTTTGGAGTCGGTCGGGGTCGGCTCCTCATGTGATAAAATTGCACTTTTATACTCTGTTAATAGCTATCTTTTTTAAATACATCACAAGATTTTATTTCTTATTCGTGGCGTGCTTTTTAAACGATTGAAAACGAAATTCCAGCATCGCGAAGTGCTAACAAATTCTTCCTCGAAAAGTGTCGTTGTTCATCCTAACCTCTTTGTGGTTTGTTTGGAATTTGACGAAACAATGGCAATGACTGAAGACTTTAATTTTTCCGAACTCTGTAGACTTTGCTCATTGAAAAGCAGTCATCAGCTTCAAATCTTTGATAAAGAAGGCGAACAACGACAATTGCTCTTCAAAATTCGCTCTTGTATTCCCGCTGTGGTAAGTTTTCAATTTTTTTGGGAAGGGTTGCAAATTTGGTAGGATTCGATGAAACAAAAAAAACATTTTTTATTTGCAATCTTTTGCAGTTCAATTCATTTCTAGAGCGAGATTTAAGAATCTAGTTTACTTGACAACAATTGCTTATAGTCGTTTGTTCTGTTTTCCAATAATTTTCGATTGTAAAAATTAATTTTCAGAAGCTTAATACCGTTTGTTGATTAAAAAATAAAATTATAACAATTAACGCATAATTTTCTTAATTTTTATTGGAAAATAAAATCTTTTTCTAACAGAAAATTAAACTGAATTATTTTTTTTAGTATTTTACTAATTACAAATTGAAGAAGTCAATTTGGAACAATAAAATTGTATAGCGTTGAAATTTTCTAACATTTGATTTTTTACCCCAAAGACTAAGAATTTTTTTTATAACTTTGCAGATAACAAAGGAGGATGCACTTCCAAAAAATATTTGCCAGAGGTGTGTCTATAAATTGGATATGTTCTACGAGTTTCGTCTTAGCTGTATGGCTACAGAAAATGTTTTAAAAAATTACTCAGATAGTATAAAGCACCTTACTGCAGTAGTCAACAGCCAGGTAAGTTCATATTTTACCAAAATTATTTTGTTTTAGTCTGATTTTCATTACTGTTGCAAATGGATGTGTTAGTAACTAACAGCTAGTGCTATAATAAAAAAAAAACAATTCTCGTGTTATTAGTTGGATCTAGAGTCTAGAGAAATTTATTATCGTGTTTGTGTTATTTCGAGAGTGAAGGCAGCTTCAAAGCTGATAAATTATGCTTTTGCTGTTGTCTCATAAAATGTAAGTGGCAGAGTTGCAGGCTCAATAAATAAAATAAATTCATATAATTCGCAAATTTAACATTTCTCTAGTTCAAGAAAAATTCTTTAACACAAGGGCATCTCTGATCAATTCTCAAGGTTCTTGATTACTTTTCCCTCGCAGGTCTTTTGGCCTTCTCTCAACTTTAACTCTTATTTCAACTCAATCGACCATTGAAAATTAAATTGCAATATTTCGTACATAATTTTTGATAAAATAATTAGGAATATTCTCCTTCATAAATAATTAAGTTTTCGATTCAGAATGTTAAATTTGCTGTTAAATTGGTTAATTTTCTATTGCTTCTTATTTTAAGTGTTTTAAATTTTAAATGATTTCAAGTAATTTTATAATGTTCAAATTTAAATACTTTTAGATAAAAGCAAAAAAGGAGCATTCAGGTAAAAAATTGTAGATGTCTAGAAAAATGGGGATCTGCAAAGTAAATTAATCAAGCTTAAAGGGTTGGTGGATACAAAAAAGGAAGGAGTAAAAGTCATAATGAGGAATTTTACTGTTAGGAGGTAGATAAGGGTGGAAAGAATCGGTGACATGAAGTGGAAGGAATGACAGGATTGATTACTAATCTAAAGAATTATTTAATTAACAAAAAAATAGTTATTGAAGTGTAAAAACAGAAAAACTAGCAAAAGATAGATTTTGATGCTTTTAATTTAATTATTGCTCAAATTCAACTTTAAAATTTCTTTGACGACATTTATGTTTTTGAATCATGTTAAAAAATTGCGGCATGTTCTTTTAAAATTTTAATTAATTGTTACAAAAAATTACCAGTCGCCTCTAGTTTTTAAATTAGTTTGTCCAGTATTTAATTTTGTCATATTTAAAGGATCATCTTTCCAGGATTGAGTTATAGATTTTTGATTACATTTTAATCTGAGGTTTAAAAATTGAAGCTACTTCTGATCTTGTTCATGTACGAGATAAAAGGGAAGGAAATCGAGGAGAGAGTGAGGAGAAATGAACGAGTTATGAGAGTCGTCGCGACGCTTATTGATCGGCGCGACGCGGCCCTGCGCGTCGCTTTGCAACAGAAAGCGAAAGTCAGTTCTCCTTTTCTTTGATGTCTAGTCTAGTCTTATCTCTCTCTTTTATCTCAGACCAAAGCAGTCGATTCCCCCTTTTTACATCCTCTCATTGTCAGTCTTTGTCTTCCCCATATTCCTTGCATTTCTTCCCCCTCCTCATCCTCATCTTTTCATTCCCTCTTTTTTTATTCTCCCTTCTTTTCCAATGCATTGGATCTTACTAGTTACAGGTGTATATCTCTTCTTCCACCTTGAAAAAAAATCCTGGCGTCGTTGAAAACCTGTTTCTCATATTGGAGGAGAATGAGCCAGGAAAAGGGTGATATTGCTTGCGAAGCTTTACTTCTTGACATTACTTGATCATGAAAGCAAGAGCGGAAACGAGATTTAAATTCTGTCAAAAAAACTATTAGATGAGACTAAAAAGTCTCGTGAGAAGCTGAGAAGTTTAATGGTTCATTTGCAATTTACTTGCAGTTAGGATTTGAAAAAGGATAATTTAAATTGTCACTTATTTAAAATTTAATAAGCATATAACTTGTGCAATTGGTGTAGGTAGATTCGGATAGCTTTCGTCCAATTTAGAAACTGGATAACGTTGATTAATTCATTTGCAGGAGTTGCTTTCGTCAAAGAACTTTCGTAATTTAATAATCGAATCCAATTTACCACGGGGACTTCAATGAATTACTTCGATTGAGCAAAGCATCAACTCTAACAATTTGATCTCTACCACCTGTTCTGTGTTCACGGAACCTCACATGTAGAATTCCACTGGGAATCTGCAATCAGTCTACCTGTAATTTCCCTTCGACAAATCGACATTGCAACTTTCTACATGTGTATCTCGTTGCATACTGGATTCTGATTTGATTCTGCGCTTGCTCGGATTTAGCTCCGAGGTTCCCAATGTCAGTGTCAAGGTCAGCCGGCCGACGCACTGCAGTCGATTGTGGCGGCACCAGAATCAGCAACGCCAGGAGCAAACGACGAGGGCGAGACCGGCGAGACACTCAGCCAGTCAGCGACTCGATACAGAATCCCGAGCATATATTGTTATCGCTAGAGGAACATCCAAAATTCATTCCTGAGTTTTGCCTCTTTTTTTTTATCAAATTCAGATACCTTTCTTCTCTTTATCAAAAAGATTCAACAAAAAACAAGCACCTCCCATCTGTAGATTCATTTTTTAAATCTTTCTAGTCCTAAACTTATTCTGAAAATTATTTCTATCAAATTAGAAATCCTTTTGAAGTTTGTTCATTTTTTAATTTTTTGTTTGGAAATTCTATAACTTTAGAATTTTCTGCTTCAGACTTGTCTGACTAGAATTTTTTGACCAAGCCAAGAGTATTTTTATAAGAATTATATCAAGATTGAAAACGGGTTTAAAACTCATTACAATAATGTTTATATTGAAACGTTGGTCTGGAATTTAGAATTTCTTCTTTAGATTTTTTAGAGTGGAATTTTTTAAGTTCAGACTTAGGATCTTTGATTTGGGCTTCGCTTTTGATTAAAGATTTGCCTTCCAATTTTCGTGATATCATTTGAAGGGAGCCACTGTGCAAATCCTCCTCTCCCTTCATTCTCTTCTTGGCTTTTTTCAGCTTTTTTTGCCTCTTTGTCCTCGCCAGACTCCTCGCATCCTCCTTGGAATTCCCCTCTCGCCGGTAGCGTGCATTGGTGATCACGTCTTCCTCTTTTCGTCGCTTTCCCTTTCGGTCTTGGCAACCGGACAATCCATAGGGAAAATAAGAGTGAAATCGAGAGTGAAATTGTTCGACGTGCGCGAGTTGTGTGACAAGTATTGTTGCAACTCGTCCAATGTCTATGGGCTTGAAAACGAAGGTGGAGAACCGGCTTTTGTGAATCCTGCTCAGAAACCTTGGCATGGTTAAAAGGATCAAGATTCAGGAAGAGAACAGTGAGAATTTAGAATTTTCGTGTATCAGTTTTAATTCTTTGTTGGATTTTTGATCTCCTTTGTGTAGTCAGGGTCTAAATTAAGAGAGTGATTTAAATGCTGAAATTTTAATTCCTTAGTCTGTAAAAACTAAAAAACCACTAAAGGCTTACATAAAATGGCACTGCAAATATCAAATGATATAGCTTTTGAGATTAAAAGGATAACGTGATGAAACCTTCCGTTAAGAATTATTTTATTTTTAATAGGAAATGTGACGAATTTTAACAGTTCAATTTATAGTAGTTAATTTTAATTTCAATTTCATTATCAGAATCTTTTAACAATATATTAATATACCATAAAAGGTTTATTAGACATATTTACAGAAAGACTAGAAAGATTTGTTTTTTTTTTCTTCTGAAAGGTATTGATCGCAAGAAAGCAATAAATTTTACGATTTATAGGGGAAAAAATATAAGCACAAGAAGAAAGAAAACTATAGGTCATTGCGCGATATAATATTATTTGAAAACCGAATGCATAACTTGTGTTTTTATGATTTTTGGAAATAATTTTAGAATTTCTTATTATCTGATTAACATTCTCCTCTTAGGTTTAAAAACGCATGGGAAAGTTTAGACTACTTGATCCTTATCAAATCCTCATTTTATTTTACTCGAAATATTAACGAAAAACTAAGAAAAGACGAAACTCTCCTTCAATAAAATTAAATTTTTGCTTATAGAACAAAATAAGTCTCTATATTCTCATTCTGGTATAAAAACTTAAAACGCCACAAACCATGAGTTTCATGTTATAAACTGTTCAGAAGCTTCTATTTAATGATTTATTGTCTTAATGTTTCAGGTAGGAGAGAATAAAGATACTAAGATGTCGAATGGCACTCAGCAACAGCAACAACAACAAAGAACAGCATATGTAGAAGCTCACGCTGTTGCTCATGCAGCAATGCAACAACACATGGCCCAACAAGCTGCGCAGGCAAGGTTAGCAGGAGGTGGACCACCTGCGACACCTCAGCCTCCTAATCCAACCTTCACCTTACCTGACGATGGTCTCGGATACGACGATGGAGTTCGTGTTCTTCGTTCTATCGGAACATGGTATACACGACATTCATTAAAATATTCTTCGTAATCCAGTATCTCTAAAAGATCACTCTACCTTATTTTAAATTGAGTCTTTTACCTTGAAATGAACACGTTTTTGAATTTTTTTCAGGTCACCTGAATATTCAGCAGCAATGCGGCCGGCAGGTACGATGCCAGCTTTTCCAGGATCGACGGAGCAACAATTTGGGAACGGAAGAGCGCCTACCTTAAATCAACCTCTGCGAAACGCAAACAATATAGGAATTCGACCCGGGTCTGTTTCAAAAGCAACAAACACAGGGGAGCCTACAACGAAAGCATTCGCCTGTACAGTTTGTGGAAAAGGACTCGCTCGTAAAGATAAACTCGTTATTCATATGCGAATTCACACAGGAGAGAAGCCATATTCGTGTGAAGTGTGTGGTGAGTAACAAGAGATTCTTTGTAATATGATTTTATTACCCGGAGAACAAAGAGCAGACGAAAGACTGTTAATATAAAAAATATGGTGCATAGTTTAAAAAATTTTATTTTTTGAATTGATTTCAGGCAAAGCTTTTGCGAGGAGGGATAAGCTTGTAATTCATATGAATAAACTGAGACACAGACCTGGTGTTACGCCACTTTCTACCCCTGCGCCTCCAATTGTGGATCAACAACAACAGCAACAACAGCAACAACAACAGCAGCAACAGCAGCAGCAACAACAGCAGCAACAGCAATCGCGCCAGGAGACGATTCATAAATTAAAAGAGGAACCTAATATGAGTTGGGCTTGCGAGTTGTGCGGTCGAACTCTTGCCACGAGAGAAGAATGGACGCAGCATGCACGGTAATAAGCCAAAAAAAGTCTTGCTATTAAATATTTGTTTACAAAGCTTGCAGGTGATATTTATAATAAATAAACAAATTAAGTTTTGTGTCATAATTATCTCAAAATTGATTGCAGATCTCATCTGGACGCATCAGTGCCACCTCAACATGCAGCCCCTTACTTTGCAGCTGCAGCAACTCCTTCACAGCCTTATGTCACAGACAGAAATTTTTGCCCGATGTGTCGTATTGACTTTACTGATAAGGCTGAATTCATGTTCCATATTCGCTCTCACTTCGAATCTCACACGCAGCAGACAGCAACCCAACGTTCAAGTTTGAAACAAGGCAACGATCCTGCAACTGCAGAATTAATCGCTCGTGGCCTCGTGGATCCTTCCGGGCTTTGCAGCTAGAACCTGTCCTTTTATCACTCCATGCCGTCGATCTGTGTCTTACCATAGTACAACTACATGACACCATCTTGACATTCTTGACCACCTCTGCATAGCTTGGTATGAAAATTGTGATCGTAATTTTAATTCTCCATTACTAAAGGATACATCACATAACCATCCTTATTTTAGTGTTATATTTTGTCTAAGAGGTTCCTTTTCTTTTTTTATTTTATTTTCCATGTCTTATTATTGAATTTTTTAAGTTTAGAATCTTAGCTAATTTCTTAGTAGTCATTTATTATCTGAAACGAATATTAAATGTAATTTCTTTTTCTTTTCGACGTGCAAGCATGAAATGAAAAACTGAAACGGCTGTTTAAGCGTGAAAATTGAATGCGCCACTTCTTCTCGTTGACTTAGAATAGGTTTAGAAACCAGTAGACTGCGCTAGAATGTATAATTGATGTGCCTCCTGCATTTCGTTCAGTTAAATTTATTTTGTCGAACATTGACATGATCAATTTTTTGTACTGCTACGACCAAAAATCCGACTGACTGTTAGAAATAGAGGTTTTCTAATGTAAATTTATGTATCGGTGAGACATACATCGAGTTTTTAAACTGTTATTATAGTACCGATGGCTTAAAGTTCCAATGTAGAAAGGAAACAATAAAAAGACATCTTTGCCTCTCTCAAATTCCAAATGTTACATAATTTCAAGCTCTAAAAAATTCATATATTAGAATTTTTAATTCTAAACACTTTTTAGATTCAACATTTTCAAAATAAAATACAGGGGCAATGGTTTGATTTCTAATCGAGAAGTTTAAATATAGATTTAAGAATTTAATATCTTTTATATTGAAAGCTATAATTAGAGTTTTAAGAATCTTCGTGGAGTATTTCAACGATTTGAAGTACTTCTTTGAACGCCATACTTCCTTACCGAGGATTGTAACTGAAGAAAATATAAATTCTGTGATATCTTGATTTACCACTCAAGGGTCAATTTCACAATTATCACACAAGCATAATCTTTTTTAAATATCCCATCTGTGATTAGGATTCGATCAATATTATAAAATTCGATGTTGAGAAGGTTTTTATATCAAATTTTGTATGGCATGTTCTTATTACTGTTGATTTTTGTAAAGTGTACATTATTTGTCCTTAGGTTTTAAGACGAAGAAAAATGATATCATGATTGAAGTTAATAGCCGATTGAAACTATGGTTTAAAGATTTTGTTAAAATTGTGTTCTCCGCCAGTGTAAAAACTAGAGAATGAAATTCAATGATGAATTCGTTAATAAATGAGTTCATGAATGACGTGCGTTTTTTGGTAAACGCATAGTGCCTTCTCTTGGGAACTTGTCGATTTTATGCTCATTTCCTTGTAATTTTGATATTAGTTATTAATAAGTACAGATTGGGAGGCACACCGGCATTAAGAGACATTATTGTAAGCTAGAATTAAAACTATTGTTTCTTTCCTTTATCATTGTCACGAGGAGTGAACGTTCCATGCCACTGCCTCTAATAGCTGTTTTAGACTACTTTTTATACAGTTGATGTCACGCGCAGCTAATCAGAGTCAGTATTTAACATACTACCATAATTATTACACACGATGTATACTCAACTTTATAAATAAATATCATCAAAAGTATAAATAAAAATGATCAAAAGATATGGGCTTGTTGATGATTTGCCTTGTTTTTATGTTAAGATGATTGGTATACTGAAATTGAAAATTTAAACATCTTATATATAAGATGACCATAAGTCAGAAGAATACAAATTTCTTATGGCAATCAGACTACACTCATGCGAGTCACTCGTCTTTTCTTCTCCTTGATAATTACACCGTCTTGCATAAGATAATTGCCGATAAAATATATATGGGTTTTTAAACTAAGATTCCAAACATTGTTAACGTTCCTACTCGAACGTCGATAATTATAGCTAGTATTTCTTACAAGGTTTTTTAGGAAATGTAATAGGACTGCATTTTACATATTTTTAAGAAAGGGTCGCCAAGCATTCTTATTCCCTCCGAGTTGATAAATTTAACTTCACAGAGAGAGGATCTTTGTAACGTATTTTTTAAATTAGGAATATAAATTTTGGAAGACACGTCATATTTCTATTTCAAAAAAGTATTACTTGTGGCGTAACTTTAAAGGGAAAACACTTTGTTAAATAATTGATCCTTCGCTTCCAGTAAAGAAACCTTATAGGTTGCACTTTGTGTAAGTGATCTTCAGTCGTGCTGCGATACCAGAAAAATTGCAGAGTTCATTGCGCATTAAAGGAGATCTCAAAGGTTACGAGATGAAAGTAAATCGACTCAAGTAGACTGATGGTGCACTCTTGGGAAAAGAAACCTCCAGCCTCACAAAGAGAAAAATGTACAAATAGGTACATATATTAAAGTGAATAAAAGACAGATTTTTATAGGATGAATTAATCACATGCTATGTTTTATATAAATTTCATGAACGTAAATTCATTCAAGAATGCGTCGAGATATGCAAATTGATGTGGAAATCATAATTATCTTGGGAAAATATAAATTACTGCCATTTACCTTATTTCTTTTTATTTACAGTATCTTCTTTTCAATATCCAGCTTTGTTCCAATTACAAGAGAACATTCTGTATAAATTATAAGGGATGACAAATGAAGAGATTTTTTCTCCCTAAATAATTCGCTGGTGTCAGTCTTACATTAAGTCTTGCTAAAAGTGTAGGAAAAACCATCAGGTGTGCGGTTGAAATCCAATTTTCCAGGAGGATAAAATCTCCTTGGTGTTGGGGTTGTTATTTCATTATACTGGGGTGGTGGTCTTGATAGGGGTCGATATTCAGAAACGGGGGGTGGTGGACGATAAGGGGGGGAATATACAGGTTTTTGGTATTGAGGAGGTTCATAATGGTGTGGTTGATACTGAGGAGGTTGATATTGGGGTGGTTGGTACTGTGGAGGTTCATATTTCCTTGCTTGATACTGAGGAGGAGGTTCATATTTTCTTGGTTGATGCTGAGGAGGAGGTTCATATTTTCTTGGCTGAATTTGTGGTTCATATTCAGGAGTAGATGGTTGGTACCTCACAGGGTTATGTTGATATTCATACTGAAATTGAATTCTAGATTCTGGTCTTCTGGAACTTTCCGTTACTGTCTCATATCGATTTTGCGTTTCGAAACGTGAATCGTAGAATCTCCCTTTAGGAAATTCATAATCCGGTGAATTGTATTGTGGGAGTGGGACATATTCTGGTTGCACTGGTTCCGGTGGTATTTGGGGCGCTGCGGTTGGTATATGGTCCCCGGTAGCCTGAGAATATAGATATTAAATTGAAGGAAATCGACATTCGATTTTTGAATATCGATCCTTTTGAATCCATTTCATTCCGGAATTTATTCCGAACCAAACAGTTTCATTCCGAGGTCGAACTAAGGATTCCTATCTAATTTAATCTGCTTTAAAATAAGGATTAGACGAAGATTAGACCGGAATGGCACTGTTTGATTCGGATACAAATTTCGGAATGATTCGAAAAATATCGAATTGGTTCGGAATGAATTTCAATCCGAACCTTTCGCCAGGGGAGTACCTGAAAACCGTCCTTTCCAGCGGTATATGTGACAGTTCTTCTTTGTCCTGTGGGGTCGATATAGGAATATGAGCCTTTTCGATTGCCGAATTCGTCACTTTCTTCTTTAAATTCGACGCCATCTTCTTGTTTATAAGAAGCGCCAAATGTTCCATCTCCTGAGAGGTATCGGGTGTCACTCAAAATTGCAGCACTTCGAGGTGATTCTTCATAATGAGGTGCTTGGCTGGTTGTCAAGCCAAAGAAGCTCACCAGTAATAACTGAATTAACAGATTTTAAAAGTGGGATTATATTCATGCTAAAAAAAAAGGTGGAAAATAAAGAAGGATTGATTACACTCATTTTAAGGGAGTAATATTACAATATGGTAGTTATTAATTTTTTTAATTAACACCGTTATAATTTCTTTATCACTTCACAGTCACTTGTTAAATCGAGAAGATAAAGGGATTTTTAGAAATTATTATTCAATAAGGAAACTTACGAGAAATGCTCGCATAGTGGTAAGGATATTGAGCAAGTCGATGAACGATAATGCACGAGGAAACAACTGGAGGGGCGTTTTATACATCAAGTTAGTGAGATCCCAGCTGGTTTCTCAGGATCCCACAGGCGAAAGGCCTTGACGCCCTCGTGCCCTCGTATGTTTCTGTTAGGCAATTATTTTTCATTTATTTTCTTTCATTTTAATTTTTTTAAAATATATTATTTTATTTCTATAAATAAATATAAATTCTTATTTTACAAGTAAAACAATAGCGGTGAAAATAGATGCAATTGCAAGATGAATCTTCGCACATTTCTTAAAAATTCAAGAAGAAAAATGCATTATCATTGAAAGAAAAACGTATTTAATAATTATTAAAGTTTTATAATGTTTGCAATTTTGATCCTATTCGTTCACCACACCTTATTGTTAGGTGAATTTCTGCACCTTTACATATCAATGGTTTCATAGATGTGAACTGACATTTCTTTGATGCTGATACGAAATACCAGACTTCCTTGCCATTCCACGTATGGTGAATGTGCAAGAACTATTGTTAGAATTTATACGACTAGAGAGTAGGTTGTTATACCAGAAACCATAAATGGACATCAATAATCATAGTTATTTTGTTTTTGTTACATACTCCAGAATTATGTATATAGAGTGTTTATATGCTTAGAAGTAACATAGAAAATATTTTTCTGACTCTTTTTTTTACTCTTCTTTAAATGGTTTTGTATAATCAAATATTATTTAATTTAAAAAATATCTTTTCTCGAAGTTTGAAATCTTTCAGTTTAATTTATTATTCAATACGTGGGGAATAAAATCCCACATCAAATATTGAAAATGAATAAACTCTTGTTCTTTCTCTGAATCCTAGAATAATTAATGAAAATATGGTGTATGCAAATAATTTGAATTATTCAATGTAAGGTAAACATTGATTACATTTTCGGTGATTTTCACTTTTAAAATGATACTGGATTTTTAAAGCTATTCTATATAAATTCCTTATTTTAATTTACATCGTTATTTCCAATTTATTCTAGAATTTGTTTTTAATTTCTGCTGATTTCTGTGCCTTATTTGCAAACTTTGATGAGTAAGGACATCTACTGCAGAAATATTAACCTCTAGTGCACCGATAAAGTTGATTTCAGTTTCAGCTAAAGATAACTTTAAACAATTTCGGTTCATATCCCAGCTAATTTCTTTCAAAACATTAAAATGTTATAAAAAATTATAAATAATTATAAATCAATTAGACATGATAGACATCAAGCCATATTTATTTTCTTTTGGCCTCGAATCTTTTACATTAATTACGGAATTAGGACCAATAAATGTCCTCCAATTGTCAAGGGCTAATACCTTTTCCTTTTCGACCTTCTATGGACCTCCGAGTATATCAGATCTTCTTGTAATTAACAATTAAAATGAAAAATAAAGCAGAAGTGTCCTGAAAGATCAAAAATTGAGAATTATTAATAAAAACTGAGAAAAAGACCTTTAGGCATGTAAACCAATTACATGGATTGATGATTCATGATATTAAAACCTTAATTTACTTTTAATCATTTTCCGGATAGGATTTTGTCCTTCGCATGAGATTAAATCAATCAAGCATCGTGCTGCAGACAGCATGAACAATTAAACCAAAAAAAAAGGATCATATTGTATCAGTCGTTGTTTCCCATGCGTTCTCTCACGTTCTCGATGCTCAACCAATTACTGAAAATCACAAGTCGTGTTGATTAATGGCTTTTTAATTATTCAAGGATTGTTTTGAACAAATTTATCTATTGCTAACACTCCACAGAAAAATTTTATCTATTTCTTATTTATATTGAATGATATATAATAATAAATTATTTTTAATGGCTGAAGAGAGATATTTTTTTATTTCCAACGTGTTTCTTCACAGAATCCTCGCGAGAAATAAATGGCACGAGCGTTAAATTGTTTCCGAGGCAAATCGCTTTTACGCTCGTTGACTACAAAAGCTTTTGATTTGCGTAATAAGAGTGCAGATAAGGCACGAAACTGTACAATTTGTACGTTTATTGTTCTTCTTCCTCCTGTTTCCGTTAAATTGTGTACGTGTTAATATGACAAATCAATTCGTAAATTAAACATTTTTTTCTTCTACAATTTATTTTGACAAAATGCTTACATACTGATGATTATTCAAGAAGAAGAAAGGATTCAAAGGAAGAAAGCCATGATGCCCTTACATAATTTATACTATTCTGTGCAGTCTGATTTCCTAAGAAAAGGTTCAAGTTCTTCACTAAGTTGAAGAATTGAAAAAAGATCAGGTTGGCAGGTGTCAAACGCTTCCTGCAAATTGTGCAAGATTCCGCGCTATTAGTTACAGAAAATGAGGAAGGCTAAGGCGAGTCCACGAGGTCATTCTTGCCATACTAATCCAATTATATCCGATTGTTCAATTACTAAACACGATCTGATCGTTATAGATCTTAAAGTCCTGGTCTGATTTTTGCTCGTTACAATTCAAGGTGTCAGTTGATTAGATTCAGAAAAGACTAAGGATCATACAGATTCCTTTTATGTAAACCGAGAAAAATATTATGTTTTTTTTTTAATAAACAACAGGATTTGAATTGAGTTTCGATTTAAAGAATGTTCAATATTTCATCAGTCAGAAATTTGCCAATCATAAATGATAACACTGACAAAGTTATTCATATATTATACCATGAAAATAATAATTCATTTATTCTTAAGATTAACACATTCCAACATTACATTCAGCTAAAGAAATGAATTGGCATAATTTTCCAAGTCTGCAAAAGCAAAGTATACTCGATTCGCTCCTCACTCAGAATGTCTGACATATGAAATACTTCATCTACTGCTAATCTTCAGCAGTAGAGCAAGTGAAAAACTAATACTTATATATTCTTCATTCTTATATATTTAATTTTTTATACAATGTCTCATTATTAGTAATAATTTTTGTTAAAAATGTTGACAAATTCTTTTCCTAATCGCAAACGATTGATATTGAACTGCGTCACAAGTGTGTTATTGAAAAATACAAATAAACCAAGATAATATTTTAAAACAGTCGAAGAGTTCTATCGAGATTAAACATTCTTGTGAAAAACCCAATTTTTTGCACGTGTAATAATTATAAATAAAGTGTTTATTCGCATATTTTTAATTTTCATATATAATTATCTCGAGGTGAAATTCCAAACGAGGATATGTATCAATTTTGTCGCGAAAGAGGAATTCTGGTTGACATTTCTAGGCTTCTCATAAAATGATTTAATACCGCGATTCACTAACGAATCGGAAGTAAAACCAATGTCGAGAGGATGACCCAATTTTTAAATCTATATAGAATATCATCATCATTTTGATAATTTGCGCCTCATTATACAAGTTAAAAGATAATTAAATTACCTAACCGTGAATTATCAACAATTTAATATTCAGACCATTTTGCTTCATTTATGAAATGGTAATAAAAAACTTTCAACCACTATAATTAATAATTATTCATTTTGAAATGCTGAAAATTGAAAAAAATTATTATATATAAATATATATATAATACATATAAACTTTCTTATTAATTTAAAATAACGTTTGAATGTGTTTTTTATATACCAATAACCTTCTATTAATCTCCCAACGAGTTTTTCCAGTTGTAGAAAACCTTTCAACGTCCAGACTCATTTATAATCAGTAAGGGAATAATTATTAAAAATTTTATCTCACGTTCGCGACTCACATATGGGATGAAATGTGGAAAAATGTAAGAACTTGGACACGTTTGCGTATACCTTAGGAATCAATTATATACTTTCTGAGTAAGCATTATCAGATTCTAATTACAGATGGAATTTGTTTATTTAAATCAATAGTGCCAGCTGGCGGATAATACATTTTTTTAATATAATATTGCGCTAGCCTGTAGGTGTGGTTTCATAATATGTTAATCGTTGTAGATTTACTTTAAGATCTATCTAATTTTTTCTGTGCTCCATAATATAATGTAATGCATGTTATTTAGAAAGTGCAGATTGCATTTCAGTTAGTTTACAATTTTTAACCTGCACTATAACAGATAAATATTGTCTTTTAACTGTAAACAAAAATGAATGATCTTTTAATTTTCCTTGCAGAAAAAATTGTCCAGTGTCTCTTTACTCTCTATATAAAATTAGTGACTGGATAAGACATGAGGGGAATTCTTGATGTGATGGTGTATGTAATCTGTGACTCGTTGAATTTTATCAAGAGAACATTGAATGTTCTCAAATCAATGAGAAGGTGGGGGACTTCTAGTCAATGGCTATATAGCAGTTCCCGCTGCAAATCGTTTCAGTATTTTCTTTAGACTCAGGATTTCTCTGTTTTCGGACTTAGCCTGACTTTTCCGTTCCTTTGAACTTCTGTTCATAAGTCACGCGAGTTTTGACAATAAATTTGACTCACGATAGTCCCACCAAAACGGAAACGCAAACGAAATTTCGGACGACGTGTGGTGCTTCGATTTTTCGTTTAATTAAGTAAATAAATAGAACGGGACCGAAGGATATATAAAGAAAGTTTAAAATTTTGTGATTTCTTTCAAATGTCTTTGAATACGATGCCCACTTTCCTTCCTTGAATAATAATTTACAATACATTAAAAACATTTTCAATTATATATTTTTTGTAACCTGAAGTAATGAAAAAAGTTAAGACAAATTAGCGGTTGTCTAATAGTCAGTCGTGTGTGAGCAAAAATCAAAATTTGAAAATACTTTAAGAAAGTGAAAATGCCTCCTCAAGAAAATTTTGTGGCTGAAACTGATCGTGTTCCCGAAAATGAAATGTGTGGGAGTATCTCCCAAAATCCGTGCAGGATATCCACAATTAGTCAAAATGTGGAGTTGTCCAAAAAACCGAAACCGAGTGGAAGAAGAGATATGGATTTTGACGAATTATTACCCTATGTTGGGGAATTTGGAGTTTATCAAAAAATTCTTTTTGTGCTTATGATTCCTTTCGCATTTTTCGTGGCTTGGGTATACTTTTCACAAATTTTCATCACTTTGGTACCGGAAGAGCATTGGTGCCGAGTTCCGGAATTGGAGAACCTGACGATGGAAGCAAGGTGAATTAACAAAATAAACAAAAACTATTAATTTTAGATTATTTTTCTCTTTTGTATTAACAATATGATACAAAGCCTAAAATTACTTGGATTTGTCAGTTCGATTTCTAAATTGTACGGCTAATTTGCTTCGAAGCGATAAATTTAAAATTACAAATAACAGATGATAGACTCAGTTATAAAAGTTTAATTGAATGTAAATATTGTCTGTAATAAATAATTGTCATGAGAAAAAAATTTTAATATAAATTCTATCTAAATGTCTCAGTTCCCGGATTATAATTAGGGAATTGTGATCAAAGGCCTTAATATAATATCCGTGAGCATTAGAGAGGGTTTTCTGACCTTCATTGGGGAAGTTAAAGGTCATTTCCGGAATAAATGGATTTTGTGGTTGAGCAAAGCCTCAAGCCCTCAAGTAAACTGATTTTAGGATCAGAAGATATAAGATTTTCTACTTATACAATGTTTGAATTTATTTAAAGCTTAAATTTAAATCCATTTGCTTTTAAGGTCATTCAGACGACTTTCTCTAGGAATATAATTCGATATTTGAAGCAATTGGTGGTGATGATTCAGTGAAAATATCTATGCTACTCTCATTATGATCGCGAGTGCGTAATCCGCAGAGCGAGTGCCATTTATGTATATATAGTTGGATGCAATTTGCTACGCAAGATGTCGTCGAGTAAAACACGTGCCCCATGATTATTTCTAGATACGAAATATTATGTAAGGTTTTCACGCACGAGAAAGCTAATTACGATATCAGACAAACCCTGAGAGACATGAAATCACAAGTCATTTTATCAAGTGCATCAATCAACTTTTATGTCATCCGTTACAATAATTTTACCTTGTTATAGATTTCAAATGATTATATGTTTCTTAATTATAATCAATTAATACTATTTGTATCTGACTCATTTCCAAAATATTTCTATGGATCAGTGGTTCCGGAATAAATACTAGCAATTGCGTAGTTTCCAGAGAATATATTCTAAGTTTACTATTAGGTCATTCAACTTGAAGGTCATTCACAACATGGTTAATCTTATCATCGCCTTTTCAGTTCAATTTATCAGTCTATCAAATTATCATTAAATAAAATTTGCATTGAATTTGGGAAAAAGTTAGCCGAATATTATAAAGGAGGTCAAAACCACAAAACCATTTCCAAGCGACCCTTTCACGAGCGAGGCTACTTTTTCGAGTTTTAAATCAGACTTGAATAAAAAAAAAAAGTATATTTGACACAAATTGAACTACTTAAGGACTTTAACAGATATTATGCGAGCGTTACTGGGCGATTGCATAGAAAGTCAGCTATTCAAGATATAAGAAGGCCGAATGTGTCGGTCGCTGCTGTTATATCAGCGGTTTTACGGGTTTTACATTCACATGAAAAAAGTCCAAAAGTCCTAATTACTTGCAGCAAAACCTAACAAGAATTCGACTTTAATCAAACAATTTCCAATAAAAGACTTTCTTATGCTAAAACAGTTGAAAAAAGTGGTTTTTATTCATTTGAATCAAAGCTAATCGAGTAATTTCTGGAGGCGAAGATCCTTGTGAAGTTATCGCCTCGAAGGCTATGGAACTGCTAGTATAATTATAATGTATAAGGATACACTGCAAAAATCCTTCATAATGAGAACGAGAATGTAAAGAATATGCACGTTTCAATGTAATGCTGATGCTTCATCCAGTTTGCACAAATATTCGATATAATTTTTTTTTTCCCTTGAATAATCAATATTTTCAGCAACTGAAAATAATTGGAAATATCTATCATGCAACTCATGAGGCAATTTTATATGATGACTTGATGATAGCATTCTTTAGTTAAAAAGTAATGTGAAAGCAGAAATGATTGCCATCAATTCTATAAATAATCGTTCAATTTTTTATCTTTACCAGACAACGCATTAAGAATATACCAGTCAATGATGTTTCGATATATCTTTAAATCAACAAATTACTAAAAAGTGAAGTAGTGATTTAAATTCAACAATCATAAATTAACACGTGAAACACCAGAAGTTGAAATTGTTCTTGAAGTACAGCATAAATCTTGCTCACACTGAGGGTTACACGATCGTTAGAATCCTAAAGTGCTAGAATATCAGAACAGGAGATAAGATTAACTGGCTGCTTGCTCTCAACAATAAAATCATGAAATCGGGGCTAACCTGAAGCAAACAAATCGATCCAGTTTACTCAACTCATGCAGTTCAATTTATATTTACACCTGGAAAAGAACAAAATAGCCAAAGGATAATCCTATTTTATATTTTAATGTATAGCTATTTTAATGAAGTAAAGGATTTTTTGCTACAGGATCCTTGAAAAGCAACGTTCAGAAAATATTTTATGTCTTAAGTGCATAATGACTCGTTATGCAAAATTCTGGAATGCCGATGTCCTGAAAGACTAATTATTCAATAAACTTGGATAAAACTAATTGAATGAACTGTGCGGTTCAGTGTTCTTTCACTGAAGACACTGCTTTTTCTGCATAATGTTTATTTTTCTTTTTTTATCATTTTCAGAGTAGCATTGTCCATTCCTCCTGGCGCGAATCATGGTGACCACGCGACTCGATCGAAATGTTCGATGTATGCCGTAAATTATAAGGAGATTCTCGAAAAGGGAATAACCATAGCTGATCCGAAATGGCCTATCACAAACTGTAAACACGGCTGGGAATTCAATTACACGGTCATACCTTATCCTACCGTGGCAACTGAGGTAAATAATTGGAATATACACACTACATAAATTTCCAGCCTTCTACTGAAACACAAATTTCACCACCTAATTCACTTTCAGTTCCAATCTTTCAACAGTTTTGTCATTTTGATTCTTTATAGCTCTCATCGCCAAAATTGCAGATAATAATATAATCTTTCAATTGGTCTATCTATAAATCCGCAAATGATAATATTACCGGCCGTCAAACGGAATAAGCTGTACCCACTCATTTTCAATAATAATTATAATCCGTGATATTGCAAGAGATTATTATCGAAAGTATTTAAATAATTACGTGGAGTTGAACATCTCTCTGTCAAAAGCTTTACAAATATTAAACTTAATTAATGAAAGAAAACCTTTCTTTGAATCTTGAGATGCCAAAAGGATTTAATCGCCTGATACTCTAATTATTAATGGCTGAAACAAGTAATTAATTATCCGTGTATCATTAGATATATTACACCTTATACATACGCTCTGCCTTTCTAATTTCATTCATTCAAGGCCGCACATACAGCAGAGATCGGTTTACGGGATACAGAAATGTTTACGTATTACATATGTGAGCGTTAGAAAATACTTCTTTTGTAAACTGTAAGAGGTACTTGCATGACTAATGTTTCAACGTTACTCACGATTGCGACATTTAAGTTCTGCTTGAGCTGAGATCATTTGCATCTGATCGAAATTTTGCATTAAGATTTATATGGTAGGTATATATATAACAGAAAGGCGTGAAAAGTGAAAACAAACTCTAGAATAGGTATATCGTAAATTTAATGATATAATTGAAAAAATTCTTTATTATAGTGACTCTATTAATGTCTCAATTGCATTTTGACATATGATGTATATTATGAATTTCAGCTTGAATGGGTTTGTGAAAACGCAGCTTTGCCAACTTTTGCGCAAAGTATTTTCTTCGTTGGAGCGATTTTCGGAGGCCTTATTTTTGGATGGATTGCCGATCGATATGGACGAATTCCAGCCTTGGTTGGGACGAATCTTGTTGGATTTTTGGCAGGCATTGCGACTGCATTTTCCACAAATTTTTGGCAATTTTCAGCATGCCGTTTCTTCTTTGGATTCGCCTTCGACAACTGTTTCACGATGATGTACATTTTGGGTAAGAAGAATTCAAAATTTGGTTGAAGTCATTTTTTCTCACTTATGAGTCCTTCGAATACAATTTCGCGATCAATGGAATTTCGAACTAGACGTGCGTGACCTAGAATAACAATTTGTTGAAAAAGTGGCAGAAGAAAATCACTTTAGAATATCGACCTTGACCTAGGGTCGATTTCAACGATCCATCGAACACGTTACCCTCATTTCTCAGAGCTGCACTACTTAATCCTTAAATAAAGTGTAATTATCGTGTTCGTGACACAAAATAACGTCTCACTGTAATTTTTTTGGTTAAATACGGTGATTAATGCATTATAATTATAATGATTAATTAATCTTGAAACGAGTTCAATGGTTTTACAAATTTTAATCGATTAAAATGCAATTTTCGGGCGAAAAGTATTTTTCAAATTGTTTGAATCCTTCGCTTAATTACTTGAGTGAATGAAATAAGTGGAAAGATTGTATTAAAAATTTTATGAATAAGAATAGACCAAGGTATGAAGGACGTCGACTATAGTTTTTGTTTGTTCTAATAATAATCAGCTCCGTTAATCAAGATCTATAAATTCCAGTCAATTGAGAAAGCTTAGGTAATGACTCTGAATATGGCTATTAAAATATGTATGTATACAAATTTCTAACAAAGAGCTCTCTTGATTAGCATAAACTCCTGGACCGTATTTCCTTCGATGACAATTATGTCATAACTAAATTGCAGTCGAAGGAATGAAAAGTTTATACGGATAGTTTAATGACTCGCGAAGCCATTATGATGATTTGAGAAATAATCTCGAGGTCTTTGCTTCCTTCCTGCGAGAAAAAAACAAGTTCGATGAGAGTTCAAAGCCAGTGAAAACCGCAGATCCTCGAAAATTATTTATGCAAAAGATTTTTTAAAGAGAGTTTGTGAATGAAAAATCGCAGTAAATGTGAGAACCGTTTAGTCTACAAAATAACAGTTTCCTTGTGGTTAACGGCGCGTAAAAATGAAAAATCGTGATTCTATCATGACGATTAAGCGAACCTTCGACATATGTAAGTTCCGTTGGCAGTAATGCGGATACTATATTTTCCTCCAAGTACTGATTTTCTTCTGCGCCGGAAATAGACGAGGTTACATATATTCCAGTAATTGAAAATTCAAAGTATTCTATTGTAAATTTCCATAGAAAGATATCTAATATTTTCAAATTTTTCTTCAGTTTTAGAATATGTGGGACCAAAATGGCGGACCTTTGTGGCGAACATGTCAATCGCCCTTTTCTTCACATTTGCATCTTGTGTTTTGCCTTGGATAGCATATTATTTGGCAGATTGGAGGATGACTTGTATAGTGACATCAGTTCCTCTAGTTTTGGCACTGGCGACCCCATGGCTTGTTCCTGAAAGTGCCAGATGGCTCGTAAGTCAAGGGAAAATCGATAAGGCCATTGGAATCTTAAGAAAATTCGAAAAAATTAATGGCACCAAAGTTCCAGAGGATATTTATGACGACTTTAAGGTGAGTAATATTTATTGCTGATTCATATATAATATTGTTTATAAAATAGTAGCTTCTAAACAATAAGAGATATGCGAGATGATAATAATAATAATTGATGAGAACATTCATTAACTCTGAATGGGTAAAACGAGACATAAAATCAGACACTGAGTAAGAAATTCGTTTGCTAGTAATTTACAAACAATGAATGGTTTATGTAACATTTATATGTTGCAATCGATTGAAAACTAACACACGAGTCGATCTAATGGTGTAATTTGCATTCTTCTGACCTTGTATGGTGTTTGACCTCAAAATCGACGATAATTTTTTTTTTAATTTCAGGATACATGCATGAGAATTCGAAAAGCAGAGGAAGCGGGAAAATCTTATTCAGTACTGGATCTCTTCAAAAGTCCACGTCTTAGAAATATTACTTTCCTCCTGATAGTAATTTGGTGAGTTAATTGAATGAAATTTAAAAAATTTTTTTATTGTATTGCCGACATGAATATTCATCAGCGCTAAATAGCATTGCGGTTATTCTCTGAAATTGAGGATACTTTCAGCGAAGGAAAATGAATCAGAGAACAAATTCGCTAATGAATAAATTAAAAAGTAATTAAAAGGGTTATTATACTAAACGTGAATTTAAATGAAAGTTTTCTTTTGATAGGATGGTGATATCATTGGTGTTTGATGGCCATGTGCGAAATGTGGATAATCTAGGGCTTGACGTTTTTGTTACGTTCAGTATCGCATCAGCAACAGAACTTCCGGCGGATACGTTTCTCACCCTAGTGTTGGATAGATGGGGTCGTCGGTGGCTTGCCTTCGGTTCTCTGGTGGTATCAGGGATTTTCAGTATTTGGGCTTCTGTGGTTTCTGATCGTAAGTGCAAAAAGAAATACTTTGATGATTATGAGATGGAGAGTAGAAAATAAAAGAGGGAAAGTATTCAGTAATATCGTCTCTTTTCAGATATTTATGCTGCCAGCCTCGCCATTATGGGAAGATTCTGCGTTAATATTTCCTACAACATTGGCTTGCAATATGCAGCTGAATTGTTGCCAACTGTTGTTCGAGCCCAGGGTGTAGCACTGATTCACATAATGGGATATGTAGCCAGTATTGCTGCCCCATTCATCGTTTATTTGGACATTGTATCTCCCGTCTTGCCTCTTCTCGTTCTGGGAATTCTAGGAATTTTGGGTGGTGCTCTTTCCCTACTTTTGCCAGAAACACTTGATAAAGACTTGCCACAGACTCTTCAGGATGGGGAGGACTTTGGAAGGGATCAAGGCATTTGGGACATGCCATGCCTTATGAAGTAAGTTTTTTATATATATCTTTATTTATTAGTTTTTCTGAGTTCCCCGAAGTAAATTTATAGGGTAATTTATTCAGGAGTTGGTCAAAAATCTGAAAGCTTTTATTCACACTTTCCTATGTATTCCAGGAAAGCTGACGATGAAGAAATGGCTACCCCAACAATAAGAAGGGCAGTTGAAAGGGGCAGTGTTCGAGCATCGATGAGAGCTTCAATTCGTGGGGAAGAATTTAGAAGTAGTATGATACAGAGGTCAAGTGTGAGGTCACGAAAGAGCCTAAATTCTCTAATTGAGATCGCAAGGTTATAGCCCAACTCCTGATGAAGGTGAAGGTCCGCTTGGAATTTCAGACTTTCAAAAAATGTGATAAATTAGAGTTTCTCCCAACTCATCTTCGAAAAGGCAGAAGATACTTCTTCGACTTCCGGCTCTGTCTGCGACATAGAATTGTGTAAATATTTATATTATGTATACGAAGCTCGTTATTGAGTTTTATAAAAATATGAGATGAAGGTGAAGCTTTTTAATTAGTGATAATTTTATGATATGCTCACTTAATTACTTATAATAATGTTGTTTTCAAATTATAGAAGATAAAAATCGTAATATTGTGAATGCGGATATTTTTAGACGAGAAATTTATTTTGTCTTCTGATCTGATAAATTTCAAAATGAGAATGAATGCAGGCTGTGAGTGTATGTAATCGATTTTTATTAATTGTCTTTAACTTTTGACGAAGAATTTTTATTAATTTTAAAGAAAAAAATTTATTTATGTTAATTATATATTATAGACGCACGAATTTTTCCAAAGTGCGATAAAAATTAAATTAAGGACTGCTAAGCTCACGAAGGAGTTTAGATCCACATTTGTGATCAGTATTGTAAAAGTTTTTGTATAAACATTTTATACGATAATAAAATCAAATTAGAATATGCTTTATTATTTTTGTATTGAAAAGCGAAGGACACAAGTGTCAATTAGGACCTTATATGAAAAGTACTTTACTAAAAACGAAAGAATTTTGTATAAACCTTTCTAAATATTTGTTTACCCATTTCATTGTGTAGTACGTTGAACTTTGTAACATTGAAATTAAGTTAAGGAGTTCATACCAAGATTTAAAGTCCAGAATCCGCTTATCTCGAGGAAACTTTTGAATATGACAATTTTATTGAAATAATTTATGCTATCGTTGTCTAATACAAGTGTGCAAAAATACGTATATGTGAAAGTGAACAACTTACTTCACTATTGAAGTTACCACACTTGAAGAATATGATAAGTATATCATATTTTTATGTCATTTGAATCCGTTGGTCATTTTCAACTGCAACTCTCTTTCTTTCCCTTTTCATACGGCAGCAGCTTACTTGTCAACCATAAGCAATGTATCATTACAATCAGTAACAAGTTACCGATTTTCATTCGTTTGTAAATCGGCATTAAAGAAAGTCTCAGTTGACATTTCATCTCGTAAAAATCTTTTAATACGTGCAATTAGTGCTTCAATTTATCACTGCGTGGTAAGTTAAGAAATATGTTAATTTAATTATTTATATCTATGAATTTATTGAATAATCCAGACCCAAGAAACTTATGAGATTCATAAATTCCTGCGGTGATAATATATAGCTTATTTACTAATCTCTTTTATACATAATTTAATGGTTTTGACAACAGTTCTTAGTGCTTTTCATTGTACCAAGTTTCACGAGAAAATATTTTGTTGTTTAGAAGATGAGTTGAAAAATTGAAGTAAAATGAATTAAGTAGATTACAAGGCAATAATATAAATAATGTTGAACTATTTTAAAAAAATATATGATCTTCTAATTTTCATTAACTAAGCTGACGTCCTCCACAAAAGAATTTATACAGTTTCTGAACGTTGAGGCGACGGATGGCCTTGAAAATAAAGCTATACTAACGTGAAAAATAAAAAAACGCCGGCAGTTGTGCTTGGTTCTGCTCGCACGCTCAACCGCGAAATATCTAAAGCGTCTTTTTCCTCGCGAAATTTCGCTTCTAAAAAGCATTCCTTGTTATCTCATCAAAATCTGTCAAGTTTTATTCAAATCACACAAAATGGAAAGATTTGGAAGTATCGAGTTTGCAGATATGAGTGCCATCACCGAAGAGAAGTACATTTTTCTAAATCTAGATTAATAAAATGTGTCACATAATTTATACACTGCAGACATGTTCTATTTTCCTATTTGATTTTTACATTTAGAACCAAAGAATTCGTGCTAAGTTTATTCTTCAGGCGTCTATCGAAATCGATATTTGCTTCATGAAGTGTGTTAGACGCGAGAAATGTGAGAATTGATTGTAGGTCATTGACGCAAAAGAGTCTATTTTACAACTGCACTAAGAAGTTGCACTATTTTTGTAATCTATTTCCAAACGAAATATTTCTATTTTATTTCGTATTGTATTTCACAAAATTGTATACGCTTTACCTAGAGTTCCTATTTTTAATTACTTCTTTGTTTTAAGGGCTTATGTAAACTTGTCACAAGAGCAAAAGTCTCGCATAAAATATTGCCAACTATATTTTCGCAATAATAAATAAATAGTTATTGCTAAAACAAGGCAATCTATATCTCCGTTTCGTCCATGACCGCTTTCTCCTTTCATTTTAAATACAATATTTATTGCAAACGTAACTAAATTTGCTCTTATGGTAATTACCATATGCGCCCTTAAGTTAAAAAACTCGTACTGCTGTCCTACTTATCTCTCCGTCTACATTTATACGAATGAGTTGAATACGCTTCAATCAACACAAGATATAAAAAAATTCATATCAATTTCAATTGCAGTTTACTATGTTACAATTTATTCTAGACATGGTTCATATTCTCAGTTATTATTTTTAGAAACCGAAGTAAAACGATAATAAATATCTATTTGATATATTTAAAATTAGACCATACAATATGTCTCGCGGCGATTACATAAGTAATTATTTTATGTTTTATTGTTTGCATTATATTGTCTAAGATGTAATTAATTCTTGCACATAAATTGAGAATTAAAATCAGACATTGGCTAGTCAATTCTAAGTAATCAATTGCAATTTTATTGGTTACATCACTTAACTGATAAGCTAAGGCAAAGCAATTTCCCTGCATCGCACAGTATTGGCTATTATCTCGAAGATCAATGTACTCAGTGTGTAGCATCTTTTTTTATAAATGGAGGAAATAAAATTGAAGAACCTTTCGGACTCTAAAAAGTATACATTTTGACTCCTGCAAAATTATATACAAAAATAATACGCAAAAGTGAAATATATATTAAAACTTATTTTCTTTTTTTAGTGGATTACAAGAAGAGACTAAAAATAATACTCCAGGGCAGAAAATGGACAATGATATTGACGAAAATACAGTTTTAAAGCCAAAATGTGAGACTTTCGATGACATGCTGCCATGTGTGGGCGATTTTGGAAAATATCAGTGGTGGATAATGTTGTCTTTGATTCCCTACACTGCGGCGTATGCTGTTTTATATTTTGCTCAATTTTTTCTGACACTGGTACCACAGGAACATTGGTGCAAAATAGATGAACTGAAGAATTTCTCAGTGGAAGATCAGTATGGAATTTGAAAAAATGTTATCTTCTTGATATCTACCATATTTCCTGCAAAACTAATACTGAGAATACATTTTTCTTCACAGAATCTTAGCAGGAATTCCACCTTCAGATCAATATCCATATTACGACACATGTCATCGAAAAGATTTGAATTTCTCTGAACTCCTGAAAACCAATAGCGATTTTCGATCACCATCATGGAGTACAAATGAAACTGTCTCGTGCAGTCATTGGGAATATAATCTCACACAAATTCCATATGCCAGCATTGGGGCTGAGGTGAAGTACTTCCAAATAATTCTTAGTTCTTAATTAATGTCATCAATTCAATTTTGAACTCCTAATTCTAATGTTATTCTAATATTATATGAGAACGTATAGTGACAGTTAACGATTAGTTAGATTGGGTATGCGACCGGGCATATTTAGTCTCAACGGCTCAAGCGATCTTCTTCTGCGGCTCAATCCTTGGAGGGTTTCTTTTTGGATGGGTGGCTGATCACAAAGGAAGGATTCCAGCTGTAGTATTGTGTAACATGGCAGCTTTATTCGCCACAATAGCTTCTGCAAACACTAGTACCTTTTGGTCTTTTGCTCTCTGTAGATTCTTTTCTGGATTCGCCTTTGACAATGTGATCAACATTCCCCTCATCGTCGGTATGAATGTTGATTTCCAAAACATTTCGCAAGTACTTAAAGGCCTCATTACAAAATGATTATTATTTTATTATTATCTTTTGTTTCAGTAATGGAATATGTGGCTGTGAAAAGACGCACTATAGTTGTCAATATAGCCTTTGGAGTATATTTCGCTATTGCAAGTACAGCACTTCCCTGGGTAGCTTATTACCTTGCAAATTGGAGACACTTCGCGTACTTTACAGTCCTACCCTTTCTCTTTGCCTTAGTTACGCCATGGATTTTACCAGAAAGTGCTCGGTAAAGTTACTTTTGCAATAATAAATATTTTACTTGATATTTAACTTGATATTTCATTTCCAAGATGTTCATTTTGCTTTTGATAGGTGGTACCTATCTACAGGAAAAACAGACAAAGTTGTGAAGAAGCTTCAAAAAATCGCGAAGGTCAATGGCAGGAATCCAGATCCATTAGTATTTGAAGCCTTTGCAGTAAGAACAAAATTTACGTAATTTTTTTCTGGAAGCACAACATTTTTTATTGAAATTGGCTATTATTACAGATGAATGCAAGAAGTGCATACAAACAGAAGGAATCAGCAACATTACTCGACCTGTTCAGGACGCCTCGTCTGGCAAAAAATACTATACTACTAGTTCTTTTCTGGTAATAAAAAAACACAAAGTTGTTAATGTTAATATAATATAACATAAAATAGTATGAGATCAATAACAGTATTTTTCTCTTACTCTAAATATTTGAATAAAACATCCGGTGGATCAACAGGTCCAGACTGTTAAATAACGTATATTTGTTACCGCCATAGGACTTTAACAGTGATTGCATTCGATGGCCATGTTTACTCGCTAAAACTACTGCAAAGCTCAGTATTTGTTTCCTTCTCTCTGGCCTGTGCAACGGAACTTCCGGCGGGTTTGCTATTGACTCTGGTATTGGATCGCTGGGGGCGAAGATTCTGCGGATTCATTACCATGGCATTAACCATGCTGTTCAGTTATGCGGAACTTATACTCGATGCAGGTAATAACATTTCAAAGAGTTATGCTGCGAAATTAATCTATTTATAGGGCCAAAGTGTATTTCAATTTTTATAAGGAATTAATTTGAATCTATGATATGAAACTATATATTAAAAGAGATTTTATGAAAACTAGTATTGTTTACCATAATTTTTACTTAATCAGATACAGCCAAGCTGACTATGTCCATCCTCTCAAGATTTTGTCTTAATATGGCAGCCAATGTGGGTCTTCAATATGCAGCTGAATTATTGCCAACTCCAGTTAGAGCTCAAGGCATTGCTTTAATTCATATTTTTGGAATCTGTGCTCATTCGATAGCTCCATATGTTACGGATTCTGTAAGTATGTGGAATTAAACGTTTCAAAGAGAAAAATTAGATGATAATTAGTCAATGTTTTATATTTTACAGACTATATTCTGGACTGGAATGCCGATGTTAATAATTGGCACAGTTTCCTTAATTACAGCAGTTATAGTGTTATTCTTACCAGAAACTCTGGGGCGTAATTTACCTCAAACTCTTGAGCAGGGTGAAAATTTTGGAAAACAACAAAAATTCTGGTCGTTGCCATGTTTAGGAAGTGAAACTATAAAATTCTAGAGAAATAAGCTGTAAGAACAAAAGATAGACATCGCACAAAGAAACTTAAATATTAAGATATTAGACGTACGCATTATTTTCTAAAATTTACAAATACTAGTATAGTAGCTTTTAATACCTTTCTTCTCTTACTTCTTAATAATTACTTCGAAGTAATTATTAAAGTATGAAATATATGTGCCAGTTTACTATAAGAAATTAACATGTTTGTATGTTAATGAGTATGTATGGAGAATTTCAATGCATAATAAATGCATAATATTTGTTACCTTATTCAAAAGTTTGAATCCCTTTAAATTAAATTGAAGAATTAAATGTCAAAATGCTCAAAATATTTGTTCCTGTACCAGAATAAATTTTGGCACAGGATTTTATTGTCTTCTGGTGTTTAACTATACAATTTCACACTATACAAAATCGATGTCGACCTTGATAATAATCATTCACTCAAATACTGTACAAATTAATGAACATTCATTTATACTACGATGCGGACATTTATATCTACAAATGTATATATTTTCCTAAAATTGTTTGCTGTACTTCGTCGAGTATTTAAATTTCTTGTCCACCACTTTTTGGATTTCGCAAATCAGTAAGTACGCGAATGAAAAGTAGCAAGGTAGCAATCTTGCTACTTTTTAATTATTGAGAAATTACCAATAAAAATTGAGCATTATCGAAAATGTGATTCAAGACAAATGTTCACAGTGATGATAAAAAATGAGTATGATTCAAAGGAGCGTTCATCCACATAAAAAAGGCTACAAATTTTAAAACACGTCCTATAAAAATTTGACCTAATTATAATTCTCGTAAAATCCTTATCCTTTTATTAATGATTTAAATTATTGTTATTTGTAAGGCACACGTCACTGGCTCCACCTCTTTTCTTTCTTTTCATACGTTTTAATAATCGCAATTACTATTTAATCTCTATTTTTATTATAAAAATAACTGATTAGGATCTACTGATTAGAAAAGCAAAAAATCGATCACAAGCTCGTCTTCAAAACAGAAAACTTGGCAATACTTTAGGAAAATAGTGGTCACTCAGTTCAGGTTCTCTCGGCTTAACGTTTATGTAAATCACATGAGCGTAGAGGGACTATTTACAAAAAAATTCGTATAACTTCGCTACAGTCGGGTGGAATCGATCCTCGATAAACTTCCCGGATTGAAACCTGCGTTCGTCGCTCCCAACTTCTTTCTGTACTTCTTCTTTTTGACTTGAGACCTGTGAGAGATAAATGATCAATATTATTTCAACCGTAAATAAATCAATCAATCTAATAAGAAAAATAATGATAAAAATGACGATTTAAGAGTTTCCAACTTACGATGATATACAAGGGAACCACCAGAAACTTTGTTCTTTGCCAAAGTCATTGCCCTCCTGGAGAGACTCTGGAAGGTCCTGATCCAAAGTTTCAGGCAATCCAAGAGTTATAATAGCGTCAAGTATAGCCAAGACACCCAAAGTTATGAGTGGTAGTTCCTCAGCAATTTCAGCCTGCAAAAAAATATATTAATCAAACTATTTTTCCGAAATAGAGTGTATTAGGAACTATAATCTGATGAAAGTGTCATTACCAGGTAAATGACGTAGGGGCCAATGATGTGTGCGAAGTAACCAATGATGTGGATGAGAGATACACCCTGTGCACGAACGACTGTCGGCAGCATTTCAGCCGCGTATTGGAAACCGATGTTGGCAGCAATATTCACACCAAGTCGAGCCAAAATTGCCATCGCTACTGTTGCAGGACCTGATATTAAAAAGAAATCAATGCCATCAATTTTTAGACAATCTACAAAAAGAGTCCAAATAAAAATTGGCAAAAAAAGTATACCTTCAGGCATGACGATAGCGACAAAGGAGAATACTCCGCAGATCAACATAGAGAAGAATCCCATCCACCTTCGCCCCCATTTGTCCAGGAATAAAGCAAGTAAAATTGCAGCCGGAAGTTCCGTCATGGAAGCGATAGAAAAGGATGTAAAGACGTCTGGATGAAGTAATTTCATATTCCATACGTGGCCGTCAAAAACTAAAATTATTAACAGCCTGGAAAGTAAAAAATGCATGAGAATTATTATTTGAATTATTATATATTAATAATTATTGATGGAGAACTTGAAAATAGATTTTTTGATTCTTACCAATAAATAATGAGCATTACTGTAATTCTTCCTAATCGAGGTAACTTGAAGAGATCTAGAACTGTGTACTTATTATGCTGTTTGTCATTTTGCATCATGTGAATACAACTTTTCTCATACTCGTCAAAAACCTCTTGATTTACAGTCTTGCCGTTGACTTTTGCGAATTTTTTTAACATTTCTATCGATTTGTCGACCTTCCCAACTGTGATGTACCATCTGAAAAGAATTATTTTATTGTGTTATACAAATAGATTATAATTAGTTCTAAAATCAATAAGAAAATAGTGAAAAATAAAAATATACCTTGCACTTTCGGGAACTATCCATGGTCCTACAAAAGCAGTGATCAATGGAACAGCAGTGACAACACTCAAAATTCTCCAGTCTGCTATCCAGTAAGCAATCCAGGGCAAAAGACCAGCTGCTGCAGCAAAATATATTCCAAAGGACATATTTGCTACCAAGGTCCTGTATTTTGGTCCAACATATTCAATGACTAGAATCATTGAAAAGATGTAATTAGAATTTACAGTACATCGCAGTTAATAGTAAAAAAATAATAATGCGAATGTACAACAAAGCAATTATCTACAATATTGGAAATATAACGGTGTGATTTGCGGGGTGTTATGTTGCTACATTGATTTACGGCATTTTAATGACTCCGTTATGTCAACGGAACACACGTATCGTTCACATTTGCACCCACGTATTTTCAAGGGCACTATAAAAATTCCAATATTTCTATCGCTTCGAGACTTTGCTGTAATTTTTCCTTGACACGCGTCGACACTTATTCAATTCATATCACAATTGATTTCTTTATTGTATGTGAGAGTCCATAAGATTCGCTTCAATAATTACACTAAGTACTCAATGAGTATACTCAATTTATTGTTCATGAAATTTAAAATCTTCAGAACTTTAATTTATTTTGATAAAACCTACCTATGATGAATAAGATGTTGAAGCAATTATCGAAGGATGTTCCAACGATTAGTCTGCAAATTGCAAATGATAAGAAGCTGTTGCAAAATGCGGTTGCTATGGATGCGAAAAATCCAACTGCATTGCAGGAAACCAAAGCTGGAATTCGGCCATAGTGATCGGCGATGTAACCGAAAATAAGGCCCCCGACTATACTGCCCACAAAAAAGGCAGATTGGGCTGCTGATCCAAGGTAAGTATTTTCACATACCCATTCCAACTGAAAAAGGCATTTAAGACCTTATTTAATATTCGTGAATAATCTCTCAATTGACAAAGGTCGACAGTACTTTAAAACTTCTTAAGACGAATCCAAAAATAGCTTCATCTATCTCATACATTTTTATGAGCAAATTTAGGTAGCCCTGGTTTGTTACATAATTTAATCAAATAATGAATATAGGTAATATAACTAGATATAAATATTCTTCCGGGATCATTATTTCATTGGAATAATCATGAATCAATACACTTGTTTTAATTATGAAAATTACTCATATTTATTGCTAATCGTTTTTGAATAATCGCAAATGCATTTTTCATGGTTCGATTTGTTTAAAGAATATTAATAACTTCTGGTAAAATAAATTTTCCTGAACTAAGTGATTTTGCAGAAAAATTCACAAGTCAAAAGCTGGTGCGAAAATAATATCGTGTGAAAGAGATCCTCGGGATAATAAAAATTGAAGAAGGTAATGCGATATGACAAATGTTTTTGATCTTTGTCCTCACCTCAGCAGCGATCGAAGGATAAGGTATCATCGTGTAATTGAAACTCCATCCATTTTGGCAGGGGCCTTTAGGCCAAGCTGGATCAGCTTGTTTTATACCAGAAAGAAGGACTTCTGTGTAATTCACAGCGTACATCTTACATCTTGAAAAGGGAATATTATTCGCCTTAAATTCATCACTTTCTGCCTTTGGAATCCACAGAGAGGTTCTAAAAAATACAACAACAAAAAATTACTTTTATTACCAATATCATAAAAAAATCTTTTATCACATTCTGTTAATTGGATGCTACTTAAATTCCAGTAGATCTGTTTTCAAATCTTATCTGGTTTAATAAAACCTGTTCAAACAAGTTTATAGGTTGCCTTTAGGCGTATTAAGAAACAAAATTCGTCTTCCACTAAACCAATATAAGCAATGGAATAAAAAGACTATTGAAATATTTGTTTCTTTTATTTGAGTCTATTGTTTATTCAATTTAACAAACAAAACGCAAGTCATTGAGTAATGAATCAAATTTAGATATGAAATATAATTATAGCGAATACAAAATCTTATTTATTTCTACAACGTAAGTTGACAAGAAAAAAAGGCAAATAAAATTAGTTATTTACAAT
The DNA here is from genome assembly GCA_032275145.1 of Synergus laeviventris. Taxonomy (NCBI): domain Eukaryota; kingdom Metazoa; phylum Arthropoda; class Insecta; order Hymenoptera; family Cynipidae; genus Synergus; species Synergus laeviventris. Next base: position 1,025,992 of record JAUESI010000003.1, read on the forward strand.
CCAATATTACGAGGTAGACCCAGAGTCGGTGTGTATGTTCTGTGACGCTTTATTGAGATAGTAATGTTTAAATAGATCATAAAATTCACTAGTGTGTGCATCATGAATCGTAAAGAATAATATACCACAGGTGAGTATTCATTTTATGAGAAATGCGCGCCCCAGAAAGATTAAGTAAATATTTGTTGAAATATCTAAAATAAGACAAGTACCTAATCTCATATTTTGCTTTATATTCCACAAATTTGAATTTTCCTTCTCATTTAATCAGTTCTTCTACCACGTGGTTTGAACTGTGTCATGTTCTTAGAATTTTATTGTCTCAGAATTTTTTTGCTCTTGATCATTCAGCCTTGAAATTAAACATCATACATTGCACATGTGAAATGATTACTGCGATACCAAAGTGACTTCATGAATCTCAGTAAATGCAATATGAGAGAAATTCAAGACAATTTATGGGAAAGCTGAGTGATATAGGTGAATTTCTTTCACTATCCTATTTTCAGAAATGCCTGAGTTACATATTTTTTATTATTTTTCTGATATTTAGATAGTAAGGAATCACTATCATGCGAAAGATTGAAGTAGCTGGAAGCATAATAAGATCCAAGCAATCATTGCATTTATTATTAATTATTCAATTTTAATTTTGATTTTTTGTAATAGATGTGTATCTGCAATGTTATAAAAAGTCTTTGAACTGATTGCTAGTCTCGAGAATCTACGAATATGTATAATTATACTCAAAAACTTAATTAAAATGATTTTAACACAAACATTTGGATTATAAAGATTTTTATTTTACCATATATAATTCATCATCTCTATCCAAGGTTGCAAAATAATTGTAAAAAATGTCAGAAAATGCAAAAAAAGACTCTCGTGCAAAAGAATAGAGCAATGATTTCCTTCCTCGACCTTCTCTGTCAAAGATATATATATTTTGCGAAGTTTTTCCTACTTTCATAGTTTTTACTTCTTCATCATTTCAGCTTCAATTATACCGTTAGATTTAATACACGCCAATAAGGAAACATATTCATCAATTATTTCCAAAATAAAAAAATTTATATTTTGCAAGAGATCGTGAACTCACAATTCATTTTATTTGATGAAAAATCTCAAAAATGAAGAATATATTTATGTATATATATATAATAATATTATATAAATATTATTGTATATAAAATGTCATCTTGTGTTACAGCGACATGCTCTTAAGAAAAATGTTGTGGTTGAGTAAATTATTTGAGAGATTGATTGATTGAAATAAATTAAAAGGAGAATAAGAAAATAAAATTTTGAGGGTGTTTTCTCACCGCAATAACTCACTTCTGCTCATCCGTGAGGTTCCATCCGTCAAGTTCAGGAATTTTGCACCAATGTTCCTCGGGCACGAGGGTGATGAAAAATTGGGCAAAATAGAGGAAGGCGTAGACGAAGGTGAAGGGCAGAAGAATGATGAAAAGCAGCCATTGGTACCGACCTGCTTCTCCAACGTATGGCAAAATATCATCAAAAGATTCGATTACTGGTCGTCGCTCTCCACCCTCCTCTGCTTTTGATGGCTCTGTTACCGCCGTCATCTTTTCTCCTAAAAATGATAATCAAAATTATTAGTTAATTAGATCCACCTAACTTACATCAATTTAAAAAACACATAACATTTAATGAAATAAGAAGAATAGAATTTGATAAATAAACTGTTTTATAAATAATTCATATTTTAATATCACGTTCTTTACAGTTAGACTTAATGATGATTTGCTACGGATATATATTTATGAAAATTATATGAAGACGGGAAACCAAGGTTTTGCAACGTCTCATCAACCATCATTTCAATTCCACACCTTTCCACACCTTCCAAGGAAAAAATATTTTGATAATCGTAACAGATAAATTTTTTCAGTTTTATTCATTTTCTTCCATTCAGATAAAAAATGACATTGAATTCATGAATCACGTGCAGAAGAAAATTATTTCATTCATATTAAACTGACAACACTCACAATATTATGAAGATATCGAATAGATAAAATTTTACCAATTTTCCCTTGACTTGATTATTTGACTTTTAATTTTATTCTAATCAATCAAGTTTTTATTCCCTGGATTTCATAATTAGTTCAAATAATTATTAACATTGTCAAACTAAAAAATCTTCGCTGACCCAATTGTAAAATTCAAGTACTTTCACATCCCAGAGTTCAAACGAAAATACTCACACTTAAAAAAGTACAGTAGATCCAAGCAAGTTTAAAACTAAAATTAAAAAAAAACGAAACTGCACATAAAAAGTCACTAATCCTCAGAATTAAAGGATCACACTCAGAACAATGATTGTCCTAACGTCGAGCATTTTCGAATCTTCACTGATGGAAACTGTGGATGCACACTTTTTATCAACTAGGTTTCACAGATCAATAATTCTTCAACGAGATATGAATTTAAATTTCGTGGAAGGGGGGAGATTGTGGACGTAGAAAAAAAAAGAGAGGGATGGAGAGAGCACGTGCGTTTGAAAATCGAGCGGATCTATGATTTTGATGATCACGCTACATCGTCGGCCACGAGGGCACATCGACTACTTTCAGTGATAATCATTGAAGGGGCTTTATAGGCTTGTTCAAGAACCGGGCCCCCACCTGTAGAACAGCAATCTTCCATTGGTTCTGGCACTGTACTCGATCTTCTCGGGCCCTCTGACGTCATTAGTAAACATGCAGGAACTTCAGAACCGTTCATCCATTTTTTTATCCAACTTTTTCCTCCTGGGTTTTCCACAACTTCGTCAATCCCTCGCTAAAAAAAAAAAGATCGACAAGTAAAAGTTGTTTCATTCATCAAAAACCCACTCTTTCCTTGTTCTTTAATTAGAAACGTCACCAATTTATATTAAATGGCATTTAGTGGTTTTCCCGTAGAGAATATCAGAATATTATTCTTCTTTACTCAAAAGTGTTCATCAATTTGCTTGTAAGCATTTTAAACAATGTATTGTCCAGTGAATATTTACTTAATTTTTAAATAATGAAAATAATGCTATTTATAAATATTCTAGAAACTCGCTCCAGTTTTCTATTTAAAAACTTTTTATGCATATTACTTGTAACGCAACATGAGGACATATATTTTAATGACACCAGAATTGAAGTCTTTATAAGATTAGATTAAATTATCCATAAATCATTACGGTAGCTTCCAAACAGCCAGTCTCGCCACATTTAACGAGACAAAGATAACAATATTTGAGCGGCATTTACTCGAAATGGTTCATCAATTTGCTTGCAAGCAATTTTAACAATGTATTATGCAAAGAATAGATTTTCTTAATTAAATATAAATATCATTAAAGATCATTAGAAGGGATTTGAAATATGCACTCTTAACAATATTTTAAGGACTCAGGATTACAAAGAATCTATGTGCAGATCTCGAGAAATTAGCGGTGCCTTTTCTTCTCTATACCTCGGAATATATTACTATTTTCTACCTATTTTAAGTTTCAAACAGCCAACGTTATTATCAGCCGATCATTATAATCCTAAATCCTTCATTTGAATTTTTCCACCTGATTTCGCTTATCGTCTCGCGCTCAATTTAACAGAAGTCTCTTTGCCACTTCTTTATAAAGCTTAAAATATAAATGACCCTCTTTAAGGGTTTTTCAAACAATTTTTCTCCCACATATTAAGTTTTAGCAAAATCAGAAACGTCTTTAATTTCTACTAACAATATTTAATTTATCTTCATCAGATCTATTCATAGAATATCTGTCTCCAAAATTATGCAATTTCCTATGTAACTGGATTTTCGTTATTGGGAATTAAGTATCTTATTTACATCGATATACAAACGTACTTTGGAACTTACCTCAGAATTTCCAGTTTACTGAAGTATTAAAATATACCTATTTAATAATGCCTTCTAATTTAAAATAAAATATATATTAACTTCGTAAAAGAACAAGCAATATTACCATTTTGAATAATTACGAATTTAGAAATTACAGATTTAGAAACAGAATGTCAGTGATCGCAGAAATTACTTTTTAGTTATACATTAAAGTGACCTTTTAGGTTTTCCTCCTTTTAGATTTATTTTTTAAATGCAAATTCGAATGTAGATGTTTGTAGATAGATTATCATACATTAGATATCAATATTTGATATCTCTGATAATTCTTCTTATGCATATGCATGGAAGACAATAGATGAATACGTAATTATGAGACAAAGTTAAAAGCATCGTATATGTATATATTTTCGAATTGTAGAGAAAAGAAGATTGATTGTGTAATGAAAATGTTCAGTAAAAAGTGATCGATTTGATTACTTGTTGATTGTGAGTATTGTGACTGATTGAGACGATTAAGAGAGGCTTTAGTAAAAATTGCAGTTTTTCTGTTATTTTCCTGGTCTAAACGGTCTGAGGTGATTGATATGGGAAATCAAGTGTCAAAATGATTTGTTGCATTATAGAGATAGATTAGTGGATGTTATATTATTGGTTCACTTTATTGCCACGTAAATCACACTATGGGTTAGAAAAACCTTATTTATTCAAGTAATTAACCAACTAAAACTGAATTATTTCTTATATAAGTAACATATCACATAAGTTTCGGTTTTATAAGACTTGGAGAAGCAAAACAAAAATCGTAGAAAATAACAGAAAGTACAATAAAAAGTTTTGTAATAAGGAAAAAGGAGAATGTATTCTCCGTTGAATTCCTGATATATTCTGAGCACGTGCTATACGAAGTTCAAGGCGATACACACCACGCAGGAGAAATGCTGCACATTTTAATCGAGATTTTTTTAAACTTATTAAATTGTATGTAAGATATATGCTTCCAAATTATTCAACTTTAATGACCTAACTCAGGATTTTGAAAATTCTTTAACAAGTTAAATAACAAATTCAAAAGTAAATGTGTCAATTTATTTTAAATTAGTTGTCAAGGAATGGAAGCTCCAATGGATTGAAATATTGATTTGAGAAAGGTCTAGGTGGGCAATAAATAATAATCGTCATAATTTTATCTTCGATGCTGGAAGTTGATTTGACGCCTGTTGCAGAAGAATATAATGCCATGGAGCAACAATAATAAATATATTCCTCAATGTGTAGCAAAACCGTCACGGGAATTGGATAAAATCGATTTTAATTTTTATTTGTTTATTTCAGTTCAACTGAACACATGACACTGATTCTAATTGTGAAAATGATACCTCTCTCTCAATCCTTCTTTATTCATCGAATTTAGCATGAAATCAATAATGGACGAAGTTTAAATAAAAATATAATTTTTATTAACTGGACCATATTAATTTCAAAATCAAGATTATTCGGCATATTTATGTAAAAATAAATCAAGGTATTTTTCACGTCAATAAAAACAATGTGTCTTTCCTTATCTGATATTTTGAATGCTAATTTTGTTTGTATTAAATAAAGAATCAAAAGAGCAGTATAGATTCTATCAGGCAAGTTTAGTTGCTAAATAACAAGGAAGAAGCGGAATCATAAAATAAATTCAACGGAAGAAATCGCGTTTAAGACAAGCTGCCATTATATATCTTTTTTTCTTAGGATCATTTACACAATGTAATGAATGCTGTGAAATGCAAAAAAAGCAAGAGTTAAAACATTAAACACGCGGAAATGGTATTACAATTTTTACTACGCGAGAAGATGAAAAGTTTTTTACTTATTTCTAAAACTGTACAATAATAATAATTGTACAGTTTTTTTAATTGCATGATTCATGGGAAAAATAGACAAAACAGTTATAAATTAGTCTCCTCCTCTTTTAAACATTATTCGGAATTCGAATACAAGAATAGTAACCTTTAAGTGAATGCAGTTCTTACATTCGACAGGAATATAAAATCAAAACTGGTTTCTGAAGGATGAGTAATAACAGAGACGATGGCAGCTCGAAAAAAATATTTGCGCCAAAAAGAAGACTGTTACAGGTTAAAAAAAAAATAGGGACTGTTAGATACCCAAGGTTTAGTGAAACACGAATATTGCAAGCCAAACTCTTGAATGCTCATTAGTTCTGACGCCTTAATTACAGGCGTCCAACGTGCCAGTGGAATGGAAATTAAAAGTTTGAGTCTTCAGTTTACAAAGACCAAAGACTATAATTTAAAAATTGCAGCAAATTAGAGAGTCGTTAAACTATTAAAAGAAATGAAAGATTGCATCAAGTAAACTCTTTCACTTATTCAAAAGAGATTGTGACTTCTAAAATTGAAAGACTTTCGAAAAATGATAGGAATTTCTTATTAAGTAAAGTTTCTTATAGATTCTGTAGTAACCCAGCTAATTAACAATAGTTCACGCCGCTAATTAGCGACAATTTCGCATCTGTCATTACCGTACGTCATCAATGCCACTCCCTAATTACGACACTACAATACAGCAATATTAATGAAATGATATTAGTGCAAAGTGTTTCTGAATGGCTTTTTACGTTATTCCAGTTTACACGTTGCTGTTATTCACATTTAAAAAATTTGCGAGGATGAAAATAAAAACAACACTTTAATCAGCAAATGCATCTTTAAATTATTTTATAGCCCGCAAACAAGCATTTATAGAATGACATATCTTGTGGATAAAAAACAGTTATTCAGTCTCAACAAAACGATCAATGTTTTCAATTTTCGTCTCATGCGATTGTCGATGATTCAACAAATATGAAATGTGCATTGCATAAATTTTAAAGGGATCATTAGTAGCATTTTTCCAACAATTATTTTATCGACTAAACGAACTTGGAGAGAACTGAGCCCCTTTTTATGTGCCACGTGCTCTGAAATAAAACTATTCACGTATTTCTACGAATATTCCAAGGCTAGCTGTACACTGTAGAATGTCCTTAGTAAGTTTTCACGAACGTGTTGTAAGTAGAGGAAATGATTTTCTGACATGGCTTTACCACTCCCTTGCAGTCACTTACAAAACGGATCTCGATTTGCAAAAGTAAAGTGACGTGCCTGTCTGTCGAACGTGTGTCGTTCATTTCGTGTCTTTTATTCAGTCCCAAGATATTTGCCACGTACATTTTCCTCTATCGATAACAGGCATGACAAGAAACTTTTCCATGAAAAATTGAGTATTTATTTCTCTTTTCATAGTGCCAGAGAAAAAAGTCTCAATGACGTCGATCGCAGCCCTATTTCAACATTGACTGCATTATATTATGTAGTTATAGATGATAACATATGAATTCTGAAATGAAATCGATTTATTTTATAAATTAGACAAAAGTATTGATTTAAAAAATGTCTACTGAAGAAGCTGACAAAAGTTAATCAATTTTGATATTTTGTATATATTGGCCATACTTGAATTACATCACAAGTTGATATATAATTTATAATTACCACCTGTGCATAACTGTATGTTTGTCTAAAAATTTGCATGCATGCATTTGTATGAATCTGCATCACACTTATTTTCTTGGAAAATAACAGTGAACCAATTATCAAGTCTTCGTTACTTGCATTTACAAATATTTAGCACATATAAAATAAAAATATTAATCTCAAATTTATTGGTGGTTATCAGATTTCGAGAAATTATCTTTGCACTGATAAGTGTCTTAATGTCGCCAGCTATTTACCAACTTCGTGTCGCCAGGAAGGCTTCACTATAGTACTCTGCATTCAACTTGAATCCGCAATTTTCAAACTATTGATTTTCTTCTCCATTTAAACTATCTAAAAAATGTCTCAACATCTCTCAAAGGTTCAGAGAATTGCAAAAACATAAATAATGAACCATAAAGAAGAGCTTCTGTTCGAATTCTCAGAAAATGACGATTTTCAATGAATCTTAGAAACCTATTTTTAGAAAAATTGCAGAAAAATTGCAGAATCATGAAATTCAATACTTCCGTCGATAAGAATGAAGATAGGAAGAAATAACATTGTATGGAACACCGCCTGCAAGATTTCCCGCGAGATCGGTCGATGACTGTTCTGAAAGTCTCGTTAGCTGTCTTTTGATCGACCTTGATCCAAACAAGGGAAGGCCTTGAGAGACAGCAAGAGAGCACGGAACTCACTCATAGTTACCATTGTCTCTCTACTTGGCTTTGAACTTGTTTCTTTAGTTTCTTCTCGAAAGACTTGAGATAATAAATTACAACTTTATATTCAAAACGTGCAACCCTATAACGTTTCTATAGAGAAAAATTACATAAGATCTAAAGCAGAACTTACCAGCATCTCAAGAGCTTCACCAAACTTCATTTCTAAATAGATGATCAGCCAATAACTGTTGTTCTGATTAAAAAATTCTTTAAACATTCATTTATGAGAAAAATTGTTAAACCTTGTGTAAATATATTGTTACACTGACCCACAGTTTTTTATTGCAGAACGTTTTTGTAGATTTGCGGTCAGACATGATTTTACCGATAAATGATTTCAAAAGGACGATAATAATAATAATAATAATAATAATAATAGAGTATGTTTTTATTGAATCACATCAATTTTATATCATTGTATGAGTTAGATAATGTAATTATGCATACCAAATGCAATAAAAACTTGAGACTTCCACTCTTCATGCATAAAATGCTTATCACGTGGCTGTCGATTACAGAAGCCGCACTACAGTAAATACAGATTAAAGCAGTTAAACTACAGAATCCGTTACAGTTTTTTTTCGTCGGTTTTGTATTAAAATATGAACACTATGCGGGAAAATACTTTAATGTCGTCATCGCTGGTATTTCTGGTAATGATCGTTAAATTCTCTAAATTTTCACAGATAAAAATTCAGTTAACGTGATTTTCCAGTAAAAACTGGATACAACTTAAACAAACTGTAATAAAATTTCGAAATCCCATAAAGGTTCGAATTTAGAAAGTCTGCTTTTAGGAAGAGAATTAGCAATGAGATTTTGTGACCCATTTCGCGATAAAAAATTCGATTTGTGCCTAGGAAGGGAAAATTATTAGAAATCAATGTAAGGCTCCCGCAGAAGCTTCCTTTATTGAAAGATTGAATGCTTTATTTTGTTTTCCCTTGCAATATAAACTTTATTTCTCGGTTCCGGTCGTAAAAGAGATTTTCTTAAAATTCGATTTCTGGATAGTAATGCGATGGGACGTATCTTTATAAGAGATGTTTCTCGTCGCAGCTGCGACAGTTTCCGACGTTTCTCATCACGAGAAAGCAATTAATTTTCTCGTTATTTGATTCAAAACAATCCTCTAAGAACGGAAGTACAGCAAAGGAAGATATCGAGAGCAATCCTGTTGCACAATGCAAGATTAGTATCTACAATAACGTAATTTGACTTATAATTTCTAATTAGGATTCATTTCTGTACACATTATGGAAAATAGTAGTTAAGCATCCCCTGTTAATAGATTGTTATAATCGCAGGCGGGAGTTGTTTTAATTAGTTACTGAATATTCCAATTTTTTAGAACGGAATACGAAATTACGGTAAACTAATCTCTTTCAAGTGCAGTTTAATTCCAGCTTAACCCTGGCAGTGGCCTTCGACGTTTCATTCATTTATCATTTCTCAGAATTTCATTGAAGTATGACAATGTACTAACTACCTTCTTAATCAACTACCAACTGATTTCATCACTTTTCACTCCTGCGATAAACTCAATTAATTCGTGTACCATATAATTATTCTTTTAATTGAATTTAATCGCTGAAGTGAGCAGCGATTAAAAATTAAACTTCACTATAGTGGAAAATTATTCTCATAGAAGAAGAGGTTTTGAAAATGTGAAAGCTCGGAAAATATAATACGGCGTTTATTATTCCTACTTTAATCCGTCCTTAAGGCTCACCTTTCACGGTTAAAGACCTTTAAAAATAACGCGGAAGTTCGAACCTCATAAAAAGTCTTCCTCGGATCACGCTTCGTGAAACGAGTTATCGATATAGACTTTTACGACATTTTTTCCAATGAATTTTTTCCCCATGCCCAGATTCCTCTCCCATTGTCTGAAACCACTTCCGTTTCTAGTTATCAATTGTCCCATAAAGAAATGCAAAAATAATAACTGTGTCGTTTTTCAGTGTTTATAGCTACTAATATTACGTCAGAGAAAGAAGAGATGAATTCAAACTGAAAAATCTACAGTACAGATTGGAAAATTAAACATTGATTAGAGAGAGAGATTGAAAAAATGCATAGATTGTAATATTGACAATTAGAGGGAGAGAGAGTCGTCATAAAGAATATAGGTAGAAAAATTAACATGATAGCACATATATATCTGAGTAAACTCTTTGTGAAATTGAGTGTCAGCAGAGAAATTCATAAACAAATATTAGTGTTTAATATTTTCGTATCATGGAAAATGTGGGCGTTTTTTTTGCAAAAAATTTGATTAAAAGTGGATACAAATATTTAAAATGTAAACGAATGTAATATAATCGAATGTAAACAAATAAATAACAAGGTGTCGATATTGTCAATTAATGATACATGGGGGTAACCTATGATTTATGATAAAACTATGATATACTTCAGTCTAAGTTTCTTTTTCGCTCTATGGTTGCCATAACCATAGTAGCTCTTTCGATGTACAAATTAGAGAATAAATAAAATGGTTCATTTAATGTTATCACCACGCCCAGTAATTACAATTACCACGGACATATATATATATTGAATGGCTTGGTAGCGAGGTAATTTCATTGCATGGTGGAATAATTTATAAGAATATATTCTTTATTTATTTATAAATAGTCAGGTTTCTTAATGCGAGTAAATCAATATCTGTTCACTGTACTTGTCGATTATATTATACCGTCTATTACACAACATCCGCAATTGTGTACAACGTTCTATTTCACGTAAACACATTAGTATTCGGCGTTTTTACTAATTACAAGCATAATTATATAGCATGAAATAAAGTCTTTATGTACACCAATTAAGAATATGTGTTATTGTTAAGAAAAAACTGAAATTAAGTTCTGAAAAAACATATTGGATTCAGATGATTAAAAACTGATAGTAATGATTCGGGTGCAGTAAAATTACTATAATTTTTGCTGATCAAAATGCAACGACGATAATTAATGGCGTTTTATAACAAGCTATGAAGATCAGAGAGATTAGGTTGACCTTAAGGTAATATTCAAATATATTATAGTCACTCCTGAAATAATAATTGCAAATTCATGCAAGGATATCCGCATTCGTGCCTTTTTGAGGGCTCTAGGAAATCGCTCTGCGGTCACTTGGGTAATTAAGGTCGCGTATTGTTACTTTTTATTATCGACTGCGGTTATTCGATCCGATGAGTATTGCCAAAAATACTTTTTGTAAAATATACACCAAGAAATAAATATTAACTCAATGTCTATCTAATCTTATGTTTCTTTTTCAAATGCTGCAAAAACCGCAAATGTCATAATTATAGTCAAATGTCCTACATTTTTTTATTGGATTTTAATAACTGGCCTTATTAAATAATTTTTATTTTCTAAAATTAACATTTGTCGTGCATTTTTTCCTCTCCAAAGGAAGAAAAACTTTGGTAATGAAAAATCTGATAAAAAATAATATGCGCTTGTGTGAGACAAAAGTGTAAAAGCAGATTTGTTTTTGAAGTTTTTTTTTGTGACTGCAGATTTCTCGATTCGGTAATTTTAATAGGAAGAAAGAAGGATTTGAAGGTTTCGTAAGTCACCGATTCACTCTTAAAAAGTGAGTGGCTTTATCTACAATAAACACGTATCATTCTTTTAATATACATATTTTTCTATTTTTTAGATTCATCTTGGATTTTTCTACAAGATTTCGTGACGTTTCATTTAAATGAATACACTTTTCATCAATAATTCATTGGCTAGCACGTATATCAAGGCTGACAATCATTAACTTTTGTAATCTACATCACGCGGTTGATTCACAATTCTTCATCAGGAAGGTAGATTGCTACCTTTACCGTTCCACAGCTATAGTTTCTTATATACTCCAGGTAAATATTTGATCGACGATACTTGAACAATCTTATTATGGTAATCACTCATATCATAGATAAAACCCTTATGTAAACCATAAATTAATTTTCCCTCGAAGGCAAACGTACATTTTACATTCTCATTTTAATATCTGAATTCCCCTATATATATGCAAGAAAAGATTAAAGTATAGGAATTACTTTCTCTTCGGTGAAGAGTTCGTTCATACATCAAACAAGATTTTCAATTACAAAACTTTATTCATACGCATGGTCATAATTTCAACTTTTAGCATTGATCATTTCCAGAACACGTAAAGCATAAAAACTCAGAATCCCGTATCACGAGAAATCCTAAACTCTTTCCTAGCTACAAAAACGCAGGAAAATTCTTTTCTAGCATTTAATCGAATTCTCGCATAATAATTATCCTGAATGTGAGAGTTGAATGTGACAGTTAGCTAATGGTGTGTCACAAATATGTCAGATCATGGAGTTTCATTATGTTGGAATTATTGACTTTGTGCTATCAGATTTGTGTATTCCTCATATACATATGGTTCATAAAGAGAACCTAATACATTATTACTATTGTACAAAATCCAACAAAGCTTAATTTGAAATGCCACTCTAGCTTTTGATACTATAGTATCAATATTCGATATACCAAGATAAATAAATTACCCCTGTTTATTATTTAAAAATAGATTCAGGTATTCAGTCGTAATTAGTGTTTAACTGAGTAATTACAGTAATATAAATCATTTTATAAATTTGGTACGAGAACCAAATTATGTGAATAATTGTGACGTAAACAGGAAAAAGGAATTTTCCAAAGTTTGAAATCCAACCGAGATTAATTTGCCCGATCCACCTTCACGGTTCAGTTAATAATATTGTTTATGACAGAAACACAAGAATCGGAAGCTGTTTTTTCAAAAACGTCCAATAATAAGCAAGCTATAAAAAGAGTATCAAATTGCAATATAGAAGAAGCTTCAATTTATTTTCTTGAGTTATGCTTGTCCAGAAAATAATTAATTTTGAAGGAAACTTGTGCTTTATTTTTTATAAAGATTGAATATTAATCAATTAAATTTAAATGTATTATATTTATTATTAACATAAATGCGAACTGGAATTATGATTCAACACGAATTTTAAGGTACTTCTTTGTTATTTACTGAAGTCAAAGTGGTAAACAAGTTGGAGTGAATCCCCTTTAACGATTAGGGTGAAACTTTGCTCCCTCGTTTTACAATTTAAATCTCTTATCCTCCCTTCTGCTCTCCCACCACAAGCCAACCCGCACCTGACATTTCCTATCCCTAACGGGCATCGATCGCTGGTCGACGTGGCCCATTTTTTTCACCAACTTTCAATCACCTTGCGTTCTGGGCAGAAGGGAAAAATGACTGACGAACACGGAATTAAAGAAGGCGGAAGTAAGTGCGAAAAACAAGGTCTTGGCAAAAAAAAGAGGTCCGAGATTGGTCTTCTTGTTTGTTCCGTCAACATCAGAAACTGTGAAGATCGTCACCTGATCAACCCCTTGGCCTCGTCAAATAAAGAGACAAGTGACGTTGACTATATAGCTTCCTCGACTTCTTATGTTTGAAAAAAAATATAAACAAGAGAGGGCGGAATTTCCTCTCGACACGCAATGAAACCCTACTTCGTTAAAAAGAAAATAAAGAATGTAAAAGGGAGTGAGAGAGAAATTCTTCAAATAGCAATCTAGAAATTTGATGAGAATTTTTTAAATTTCGAAGTTGATATTTAAATATTCTTCAGTTTGAATGTCTCAAGATTGAAATCGAAGCTCGATAAGAATTAAGCTTAAACTTAGTTTTCGGTCACTCTTATTAAGCATTCTCTGGTCTTGATCGATCCCTTAGTTTGCAAGACTTAATTTCACGCCGACTCAATTTAAACTTGATTCGCTTCGAGCTCGGGGCAGTTGAAATTCATCCCGACAAAGTTTGCTCGAAATACAGTAGATTCCAATGGGGGTATTGAGGCAAATACTTACCCAGCTAGTGATCGGCAATTGACTTCCGGTCAATGATTTTTGTCGAAACTTATTCCGTTGAGCAAAACTTCAGAGAAAAAAAAGAGGAGCAGAGTGCATTTATATGTTAGGTATATGGAATTAGTTGAAATGAAAGAATTCATTTCTATTATTTTTATCTACCGTATAACGATAATAATAAACTGGCGATTCGTAACTACGAGAACACTTCTAAAAGAGAAAAGGCAGCAGAGTTTCGATAAAAAGTTTGGCGGACTATTAAAATGCGAGGGTAGTAGGTACTGCTTCCGTGTGATACCAACTTAGAAAGCTACCTAAACTTTCCTTTTACTACTTTAAACTTCATTTTCAGTGGCGAGAATAAATCCTTCTTGTTTGAGAATCTAGATTCGAGTCATAAATCTTTATTTCTTTCGCTTAATGAGCTACAAATTGAGTTAAACTCTTTGGTTAGAACTCTTATTATAATCTGTCGCAGCCTTAAGAATTCAGGGGGTGGATATAAACATTTTTATGGGTGTGGTTTTGAACTCTTTGTCTTTGAACTGTCGGGCTCGATTTGATTCATAATTAAAGGATCTAAATGAAGGCATTAAATTTCCAAGTAATAAAGTTTCGCTGTAACAACTCCCTGAAGTTCCTCTCGTGCAGAATTTCTCTTCGGGGTGCTGTAAAAAGAGAGTGTGGTGATTCTTAATACATTTATATGAAAGCTGCGAGTGCGCCACGAGACTGGTCCACGTGCTAATATAGAAACTTGTCAAGCATACGACCTTGCTGTTACTTAACTGAAATTATGAGAGCTTGGAACGAGAGCCTCGTGGTTATAACGTTGAAATTTCATGAAAGGCTCACGAGGGTCAAACAAAAGTCTGTGTCGTCGCGATAATTAGACTCGTGCTAGGATTCCATCATGGCGGAAGGCGTTGGGGCGTAATTGAACAAATTATGTGCCACTACAAGATACTTGAAGAGACTTTCGCTCCTTCATCCTACAAACTTAACGAGCTTAAAGACAAAATAAAAGAAGAGGATGAAACCTGGAAAATATGAATAGAATCTCAAAAACAGTGATTTTATTTATATTTCAAAGATTTCTTAGAATTTGGAAACGAAGTTTTCGTAACCAAAAAGCAGCCTCATGTCTTATGCATGAAAGCAAACTCCTCGTGAGAACGATTGTTTGTCGTCTTGAAAGCTGTGTGTTCTTAAAGATGATTCCTAAAGAAAGTAATTTGTCTCAAGAATTTCCTTCCATTAATATTCATGAAGGGAAGTCGTAGTTCTCTAAATAAATAATTAATTAAAGACAAAGTGGCGTATATAGCTTGTTATTTCAGGACCTATTCAGATCGAATGAAAGAGAATACGTGGCGAAAGCTCCAACAATAAACTCGAGACTTCAGGAAACCAGAAACCGGAGAAAGGCTTCAGTCCTACTTCGTTTTTCTGCAAGAAAGTGAAGTATAAAATTTGTATATTCAAGTTTATATCAAACTTCCGACGCTTCGGAGACGAAAATTACAAGCTTGATAAGGTCTTCAGGATAAAAGTGCAATAAAATGGAACTTTTGTTGGAATTTATTAGTCAAGTTTTACGTCGTTGGGAACTGACGCGACTTTTAAAACCTCGCAAATCTTTCTGGAAACAGGCCACTTAGTTCCTCAATGACTTTCCTGTTTGCATCATTATACCAGAAAGAGGTGGCTATTATTAATAAATTATTTCAGACTGAGTAAAATGGTATTTTGAAATTGAGTAGGTCACAGAAGGAAAAATTGTATGAGTTTTGCAAGTGCATGTGAACGATTATTCTTGGAAATAATCAACTATTTACTCGTGAAAAAAGTAGCGTGATGGTTAGACACACCTAGAATATATTTAACCATTTCTACGGTTTCTAATAAAAAAGATAAAACATCCATAGGCTCGCACTGAAACCTATCTTCTATCTTTTAGAATGCCCTTTTCGTATCGATTCTACTGGTTGCTACGCCCAGAACCAACCGAGGCTTTCAGCCCATGGAAAAGCTCCCTAAAGCTTCATAAATCCTGCAGAGATACCTCGCTACTAAGGTCGTTATTATAAGAACGAGTTACCTGTCGTACAGGACTGATTAACTACTTTTCGGATCTATGTCCATTTTATTCTCCCTCATTTTTTACTATAGTTTCAATCTCCCCTTCTCAAATTTTCTTTCTTATAGGCTAATATCTGCAAATGCGAACCTTGGGATTTCCCATTTATTTTCATTATTGATTTTAATTTTGTAAATAACCTGAGATCTATTTCTTATCAAAGGAATTCTTCTTTTTGTATAGAACTATCTTCAGGGAAAGGCTTTAATAAAAGAGAGAAATATCTGCTTTGAGTAAAAAGATACATGTACGTCTTTGATATGTGAACTAAGTCTTCTTTCAGTATTTGAACTGACACTGCATTGTACTATTTTTAAATTTCTATAGCTTGAAATCAATTTAAAAAATGTATGTACAAGGGAAAGGCAGTTTTATTTAATTTGAGCGGAAATTTACCCCAACCGCGTGTTTAATAATGATCAAGAATTCAGCTGCATTGCTGTCATTAATATAAAGTAATAAACGTCGAGTGTGATAGCAGGTTTCTGAATCAATGCAGTAAAATTCATCTTCTAAATAGAAATGCAAGAGAGCTGACTTCCTTTTCCATTATTTAGTCCATATTTAATAATAAAATTCGATTCTAGAAGTATTTATTCAGTCTAGCAATTAATATTAAATTAAAGGAAGTCTATTATTAAATATAGGAAGGGCAGTCTTTCATCATGAAATGTTAATCTGCTCATTTTTCAATTATTTTTCAAGTTTTTTTAAACTGCATTCAGAAAAGTTTTTCTCTGGCTATCTCCAAATCAATTTTTTCACACCGAAATTTAATTCGGAATAAAATATAATGATGATACGAAAATAATGGCTGGCTCTCAATGCGGGGAATTAAAATTAATAATACGCAATATTAATCTTCATACGTCATGCATGAAATTGCTTTGCTCAATAATAAACAATTAAAAACGATATGCATCCCCTGCGTAGTCGAATTATAATTAATATCACTTAAAACTAAATTAGCAGTTATACTTTTCGTATAACAATTTTCAACTATTTCAATCGCGTCTTTCCAAATAATCAAACCAAAATTTAAAAGTCATTAATCTTAACACAGTATTTTATTTATTCTTACTTCAATTTCATGAGAAAAAGTCTAAAACACGTGACAATTCCGTGTGAGCCTCCTAGCTCTCCACTAATTGTTTTTAAATAGCCAAAGATGAAAATGACATCACTACCTTTTATCATCTTCAATATACCAACTTAATTAAAAAGTTTTGAAATGTTTTTAGAGGATGGAATTTTCGAACGATGGGAATCCAGCATATTACAAAATCCGCAATTTGTTACTGTTTGATTTTTATCATGGGGAAAATTCAGACCGTATTTCTGATGTGATTCTTGAGGATCGATGACAAGATTTATGGTTTACTCACAATGCAATCGCACCTCTTCTGGGTCGGTTTCCGTGCTACCGAGGGAAACGGTCAGGAGAGACGATCACCACTTCACTCATCGCAGACTAACCTTGCACTAAACTCCACTATCTCGTAACTCTCGCGATAACAAAACATGACTCTATATAGCGACTTTTTAGAGGCCCTGCATCGTTTAGACAGAACTCGACCCTATTGTTGTCACTGCCATTAGCCAACGAAAGATGTGCAAGTCCAGTCAGTCACGTATTTCACATTTTTCACATACATACTATTTCGATTATTATTTTTAATTCATCACGAGTAGTACTTCGAAATCTGCTTGGAAAACTTGAATTTCAATTGGAGTGCTTAAAACACCTCTCTAGCCTCCGATTTTCATTATAGAGTCCCTATAAATATGATATACAAATGTTATATATTTCCTACTTCCTAATTTGGTCAGAATCAAGTTGAAAAATAATTGTGTAAAAAAAGAAAAGATTCATTATAAAAGTAGATAGTAATGGATTTAATATGATTTTAAGGCCCGTCGACCAGCAATTAACGCGCCACGTGCTGCAGAAGTTTAGGACGCAGAGTTTACAGAGAGAACCTAATTGACCATCAGACTTTATGTTAAACAGAATGAAAGACAAAGACAAATTTTCTAAGTGTTAAAAAAGTACTAAATATAGAGCTATTTAAATTTCAAAGGCTTTTATAATCAGCCTCTAAACCCACTCAACATTGTATGCTCATCGCTGTTGTCAAGGTTAAAATTCAATTAGCGATGTTTATGATGTCTTTTATCCTCACTTTTTACGTTATTACAATTTTTTAAATCACGAGTCATGTTTTAAATAAGAATTCCTGGATTCATTTCAAGAGAATCTCGACATTAATTATGAAACGATGAAAGATAAAATGGGTGTAAACTTCTACTTTTAATTACAAAAATCTTACAAAAAATCATCTATTTTCTATTTATTTTAGTGTATTTTATTTTTATTTATTCGTTGTAGTTGGTGTAATTGTGCCAAAATATGGGAAGATGCTAAAGATATTCGATCAGTTCCCTGAAAAATGGTAAAAAATGACTAGAAAATTTATAGTGTAGTCTCTTTACAATGAAAAGCATCCAGTCAGCAGACAGGCCTAGTGGCCCCGATACTGGGAGAGGCATCCATTGTGTGAAACTCACGAAGATGGAGGCAACATAATGAAACTAACTGGCTTGGTCTGATCAATTAACCGACCCAAGCACGACATAATATTTAATGTGCAGTCGCGGGGACACGTCACATTCGATAGTATTACACGGAAATCCTGAGGTTAGCCCAACAGGACCGGTTGCAGGTTCCGGATGAAATCTAACGTCGAAACACTTTTTTTAGATTATATTTTATTTCCTTTCTTTCGGAGAACTTTTTCCTTTGGTGGAGCTTTCGGAAAATAAGGAGAGACACTTTCTTCTTTTAGGTTTTATTCACTTAGCGTCCTCCGCAAAAGTACGATTTGGCTTATTTCGTAAGTTGAACATGTGGTCTTACCATAGTACAACTCGCACTACTTGGAAGCTAGACTAGTGATAAAAGTCCAGACAAATCAGACGGGAGAAGGAAGAAATTTCATTTGGAAAAAGTACTCAGCGGAGATTAGAAAGAACTTTTTATATATATTTCATGCTCTTTTATTATTTATATAATAGAAAAGATAAAATTTTATTTATATATTTATTCGCGCACACATGGGTACATTATTATAATCACTCTCGCTAAATTGCTTGGAGCGTAGGCGAACAACAAAATGCAATTTAATTTATATTGTACATTGTATTATTCTATCTCTGCTAAACTGTTTTCAGCTCTGAAAATCACTCGCTAGATAATCTCGACTATATTGATAAAAGAAACGAAAATATTTGAATATTAAAATTCTAAAGTCTAAAGTTATAATTTTAAAGCTCATAATTAATACAGAATTAATAAATCAGATTCAAAATTGAGATCAATGAAGCTTTGAGAATTAATTGATGTCATGTGTGCTTTTTTTTATATAAAATATGATCAAAGTAAATGAAGACAAACATAGAAGAATAAAAATATAATTAAAAATTAAGAATCCTATATATATATAATTATATAAAAGATTGATGTGAATGACCTAGAATGACATAAAAATAAAATTACACACGAGGTACATTTTAATTAATGAATAAGAGGTCTGAGACTCTTCAATAATGCAAACTAATGGTGGACTACGGAATTAAAAGAACTACACAATAATAGATTAAGATAAATTAAGAAAGATAAAACCGAGTTGAAATACATATGCTGCGGGAAATGTGAAGTCATACTTCAGGGCCCCTCAAATAACGTAAAACTGGGACATATTCGAGGCCATTTTCCCCAGTCCCACTCCACCAGGAGTTTTTCCAATAAACCACTTTTTCACAACTACAAAAACCACAAACCATAAATCCCCACCCCTGAAATACCACGCCGCCTCCCCATTGAAAACATCTCCCTCGGAAAAGCCTCTCACAGTGATATTAATTCAAGGGGTAGATGGAAATGGAAGCAAGGGCAAAATCTTTTGGTACCAAAGAGAGCAAGTGACCTGGGGGTATGAATCTGGGGTGTGAGGCGAGGTACGAATATAGGGTGGGTTTTGGGGGTGGAAGAGGGATGGGCGAATCTTCTTGCGTCTCCAAAACGAGCCGCGAAATTCGATCGCGCTGCTCTTCTTCTCCCGTACTTTGGGGTGAGAATCGAGCTGTCGGTGGACTGGGTTTAGGGGTGAGTTGAGCGAATGGGTGGGGATGGCAGGGGGTGTCCGGTGTCGGCATAAATTTTCCGAGGTTGCGCGACGATGTGTTCGGGTCGAAAAGCGGAGCCGGGCGCAAGTGTGGCTGAAGGAAGGAATGTACCCGGCAGATCAGTTCATGCGAGTTCAGTACGTCCCGCGCGTCGCTTGGGTTTCAATCCGTCTCTTGAAATCCGCTCGTCCACAATCAACGCGAATCGACTGTCTCACAATCAAATCTAGTTCTGAGCCGTTATCACCGGCAACTGGCGAGTTGACTCCTTCACGATCTGAGGACATTATCATTTCCTGCTAACTTTCTCTCTCTGAGTGAGTCTCTGCTCTCTTGCGAATAGTCAATTTTCTTTAATGTCCTGTCAATGTCGTGATGTAAAACGCCATTGTGCATTAATGGATGAGGCGATTCCAAAACAACCACTTGGTGTCTCATCTTTTCCATTTTTTCCCATTTTTCTGACAACTTTTCAAAATATATTTAGATAAATCGATACATCTATGGACGATAAATTGAGACGATAATGTTGAACTGATAATCATTCAATGTCGGTTTGAATAGACTTTTTATAGATAGATAGATTAGTTATTGGTAGATACTTTGTGTCCTTTATAGAATTCTTTTACGATAATACTATACAGAGGAGAATTTCACCCCAAATCTGGAACAAGGGCACCAATCAATTTTTTCTGGTTTAAATTAAACGATATTCTCAGCCCTTTTAAATTTTTATACATGCTTGGTTTTAAAATTAAAATACGAGTTTCAAGGCTTTCATTCTTTAAGCTCTTTGATTGTCATGATCTAAATCGTTCGTTTATTCTTTGCATATGAGCCTTAAATTTATGGGCCTTATAGTAAGTTGGCATTTAAGTTATATATAAGATCGTTTAATACCCTAGCATGTGGCAGGTAGCATTGAAGGTCGCATTAAAGGGTGACAAGATTCTTTACCCCTTCTTACGATGTCGGCTTTCGCTAAATATTTCATCGGGTATAGTCTGCGAGTGGTCTATATATATGTTACAAGAAAACTGCCACATTTTTACATAATTTCAAAAGAAAAAAATGTCCTTATTGGTGGTTTCCAACAATTATTAATACATTTAAAAGTATATGCTTTTACCATTTCTGTGGGGATGTTTACGGCGAACCCTATTGAAAAAATCCTCGAGTTATTTTCGGACGAGGAAAACACGAAGAAATCCGCGAGGCTTTGCAAATTCCTCCAGGAATTCTGCGAGGATCCATTCACTGACTCGAGGATGTAATCGAGGAACTTGAAAATTCTCATGGGTTTCCTCGTGTTTTCCTCCTCCGAAAATAACACGAGGATTTCCTTGAGGATTTTTACAATAGGGGAGGCTTCAGAAAACACACACGAAGTAGATTTAAATCGTCTTTGTCCCAGTTTCAATTCGAGTGATCTACATAAGAGAGAACCTGCGTCAGTAAAATTCTTGATTCATTGTAATTTAGAGCAGCAAATGCTAATCCTCCAGTTTTAGATGTTCGTCTTACTATACTCTGGCATAACTACTGGGGAGAAGATGCATTAAGTATTCGACATATGCAATGCATTCAATAAGAATGAAATTGTTAATGGCACAGCACATAGAACTTTTATAATTTTGAAAATATAAAGAATGTTCGAAAGCGAAGACAACTAATCACTTATTGAAATTATCAGGTCATCTTTGTCATTAGAAAGTTCTCAAGTTTAACCGACTTGATGCTCATTAGTGTGCTCACTAATTGCAGACGTATCTTACTCTATAATATAAGTACGTACTACATCTTTTTTCAGAAATTCCAAGAAAATGAAACTTGCTGAAGTACAACGAACTTTTTCCATCTTAATGAACTCCGTTTCAGAGCTTAATTACTTTTCTCGGTTGATATATCTTCAAAATATAATATAAATTTATTGGCTTAAATTAATTACTAATTGGAATCATAATTTGAATTTTAAAAAAATCAAATCCTTTTTATTAAAAGAAAAATTCAATAAAAAAACTAACGAGTTTCATGGAAACGAGCTTTTTTAAACGTATTTTCATGAAAAACAGACGCTTTGAATTAATTTACGTGGCTACCAAGATTTATAAGAAGCTTACATTCAATATTCTGTAAAATGTAAAGTGGAATTTCCCTCTAGGAAATAGCCCCTCGTGTTTTTTGATCCTTCATTTAATAAATATATTATAAAATCAGAGTTCATTTTAAGCCGATGAGAATGCAGAGAAAAGACTCTAATTATGTTTTTTATATAAAAACGATAACAATGTCTTGAATAATTGCAAACTTCCCAATAGACGCATAATTCTGATTATTAGTTGATTAGTTGACTGGCATATGTTCCATTACGTTTATTCATTCTTCAACTCCCATTGTGTGCAATCACAGAATTACCCCAAATGATTACATCACTAATCTGTTGCTTAATTATGAACGCGCTTTGCATACAGAATTTAAAGTGAGAGATTGAAAACAACTTATTCTATAAATAGATAAATATAGATATCTTCTGATAAAGTCAATGAATTTTCCTTTGAAGCAATAAAGTAAGAAAATACAGGTGTTTCAGTTATGGCTCATAATTCGCAATTTCCAAGCAATTCTTCGGGCCCTTCCACTGATATTTTCTCATACATATATCTTTCTTTCCTACCCATTTGCCAACTTTCCCTCAACATTTTGTCTTAATTTGGATTGCTCCTATTATCCATGACATACTGTATTGCTTTATAGGATCATAACATTTCCGAGTAAATAAATTGTCAGAAGGCTGCGAGTGATCAAAATATTCTTCAAAGGGAATCCTGACAAAGAAAAAAAATCTTCTATAGAGGAGTGTACCGAAAAATAAATTTCCAGAGAAAAAAGAAACCAAACTACATAAAAAAAGTTTCTATATCTCTCTGGGAAAATAATTCAATCCGGTTTCCCTTCCTGCGACTTGTCCGAGATCGCGACCTATTTTTATCCTTGTAAGCACAAAGCTTTTTTGAAGGACGTAACCTAGGTATTTGAGATGTATGTATATATTATAAGAAAAACGATGCTGGTTTTCCTGCAGATTTTTCACATCCCGCTCGGTTATGAAAGGCTGCTGGAGTTATCTTGCATAACTGTAATACACTTATCCTGAAGAGAGAGAGCGAAAAGAGAAATATTGAATGCAAGATAGCAAAACTGACATAAATATATCACTTGGAAACCGTCTACGATAAAAAAAATTGACCCCATATACCAGAAGTAAAAATAGTAAATACTTTATAATTAAGGTTCAATACGAGATATTAAAGACGGTATTTCAAAACAGAAATAAGGTCAAAAAACACACAATACAAGTAAATATAATCCTCCACTCTCTATCTCTCTAGAATTTGTGAATTTGGGTTTTCCTACTGAACTGATGCTTTTACAATCCCCAATGTGGGGAAAAAGCTTTAGATTTTCTGCTGATTTGCAAAACTCTCTAAAGCATACTCCACTTTTATTATTCTTCTATTATTTACAAATTAAAAGGAATTTAAGAAATCATTTTGGAAGAGCGTTTCTGCTTTATCTTGCATCAATAACGATAAAATCTCAAACCGTAAATGAGAATCTGCAAAATAAATATCATGACTATTAATAAAATTATTATCAGTTATGAGTCGCAAACGATCAACATTTCTGACATGTGTAAACCATAAACCTTATCCACAATTCAATTCTAAGATATACTTTTTCCAGTGATAAATATATTTTGTGATAACAAAATTATATATAGCGATTCTCCTCGGACTTATCTCGAATATTATTTATTCTCCAAGATGGAAAATATTGGTGATGGATAATATTTGTCGAGCCACATAATTTGGCCAGATCGAGGGAAAAAATCTTGAGCTCGTGATGTCAGTGACGAAAAGTTACAACTAAATCAGCCGAAAGTTGGACCGAAAGTCAAACGAAGGGGGTAAATTTTTTTTATATGACAGGAGGGTAGAATCGTCAACTTCAATATCTTCTGTCCTTCGTTTAACCTGTCCGCCCACTAAGAATTAATGTTTGCCAAGGTACGACCCATTGATTTTACGTCAACGGGGGCTTTTGCTCAGTTACACTCCCGGCCTACGACCCCCCTCCCCCCCTGCTCCTAACTCAATCCCAAGTCCTCTCGCACCCTATCAAAGAATATTTATTAAGTTTATCCCATGCGCTTCCGAATTTTCCAATACCATCCTGCTAAAAATGCGCTTCTTATCATCACATCGAACTAACTCCCTTTTATCCGCCCTTTTTCGACTAGGCACTAGGACCAAGTATTCATTTATTTGTTTTTCTCGGATGCTGGGAGAAAAACAACGAAAATGAGAATCCGAAAAGTGTTGACACGAAAACACCGGTGAAAGTGCATAACTTGATTTGAACTTGTTTTTCGAATATAGCAATGATTTGCAGAGCTAAGAGACAATCGAGGTCAATTAAAAAGTTGCAATCAGCGTGGCAGTTAAAAAAGGAGTGATTGAGTGTTCGAATATTAAATTTCTTATAAAGCTGAGTGTCTATAGGAATAAAATAGAAGAGCCTGAAATCAGTGAATCTAATTATATTGGCAGAAAGTGCATTGCAAAGACAATTCGAAATGTGTATTGCATAATTATTGCATAATTATTGCATAATTGGAATAAAAAGAAGTAAGGAGGAATTTATGTGAAAAGGGTTGTCATGATTAAATATCACATTGTCGCGTGTTACAAAAGGATGTATAATTGTATATATATAAATGGATCTAGATATATTCATCCTAAACATATAAATATTTAGCCTAATTACATATCTCGTTATTCAACATTTTTTAAATTTGAGGCTGAATATTTCCATTTTTCTGCGTGTAAGAATATTTACTGCGTGACTTTATCTCATTCTTCAATGTTCAATGGAGTATATTAGACACTAGACATAAACATGAATTTAACTGTGACTCTCTAACACTCTCTATATTCCTGAAAATTTATATTTTCAAAGTAAAATACGTGCTTTAAAAAATATATGAAATCTAATCTGTATAAAATAAAAAATAAAGCTAAATAAATTTTAATTTAATTTAAATCGAATTCGCAGATGCAAGTCTTAAATCCAATGTCTTTTGAACTAAAAGAAGCAGACTTTTGTACATTCATACATTTCACACATTATCGATTGTATCGTCTCTTTCTGTATTGTTCCTTTGTTGGAAATATAGATTCAACCCAAATCACCACCCATTGTCCTCTCCAAGATCAATAGTTATCTTACAATAAGTAACCCTAATAGAAAAAATTATTATTGTAAAGGTACTAAATTTTAAAAGCAGAAACCAGTGACAATTCTTTTTTAGTTGAATATACATATATAGTTTGTTCCCTCCTATTTTACGTCAGCCAACATTCAGCCATGGGCGAGTAATTAAAACGCTGGCCAAAGAGTGAAAAACATGCTCGCTTATTTGGATGTCCTAAAAATACGTTTCGCGAAGAGTTTCCTCGCAAAACAGTTTTGCAATTTTAGGTACTATTTTAGGAAAATGGAAAAGCTATTTTATGAGAGTAAATTTTAATATAAGGTATGAAATAATCTCAAAAGAGATAACATAAAAATATGTGAAACTTGGAAGCGAAAGGATTAATGCAAATATCAGCAGCTTTTGGTGTTGCCTCTGAATGGCCACAGTATAGTGTAACTGTAATACATTTTCACGTGAAGAGAGCTCATCTCGCGGGCTGAAACAGGCAGTGCATACCACCACAATTGTTTGTCACAGTTTATTCTCTGCAAATATAGCGATGTACTCAGAGGACAATAATTAAACTACCTACCATCTCAGATTATGTGCACAGATACAATATATATACCTATATCTATGTAAATATGTGTACATATATGCCTGTTCCTTATACGTGTATTATAGTATATATTTACGAAATGGAACATCCCAACTACGACCAGCTACGCGATTAATAATACCGCCCTTGGAAAGCTCAATGTGGACAATTTATTATGCATAAAAGCATGCCATATACCATCGATTATTATATTACGAAACATAAATGATCGATACATTTTTAAAATACAAGCATTTATTTCCCCATTTTAACCACCCTTAATACACATTTCTTTATCAATTCCACTATTTTCCTCTATAATTTTTCACGCTTTTGAATGAAAATTACTTTATTAATTTTATTGAAATGAAGTGTTGAAATTTAACGTCGATTTAAATGTTTTGATACTGCACAATATCTTTGAAAATCTCTTAAAATCCTTTTCTTTAAACCTTTAGAAACCTATAGAATCTTAAAAAATGTCTAGAAATCGTCTAACATCTGTTAAATAAACTATAATTTATTATTATTATATGTTGTCACCCTGTAAATGGTTTGCACGATTGGATTCCTTAAATGGATTCTCAGATTCCATTTGGGATTTCGCAAATTTCCACTTGTGAAAATTTGATGAAATCCAAAAATATCATACTTCCGAGAGTGTTATATCTTTCGCTTCTGATCGCAAAAAATCTGATGGACCAAGAGTCGTAGGAAATTGAAGCACTAGCTGAGACAATATCGAGCATCCAATACTTGCCGAGGATAGGAGCCATTTTATCGACGTTATGTCGAGATTCACTGACTCCTGGCTCTGCATTGCCGGTCCTTAGAGCTTACTCGTGTCATAAAACTCGACATGTGCGACCCTACGATGCAAGTTTTATACATTAATCGGAAAAGGACTCGCCACCCAAGCATAAAGAACCCAGGATGTGTCTAAAAATATCGTTCTTTTAGTGGAAGGAGAATTCTCTTTTCGAATAATATTATACCCAACGTCAGCTGCAGAAGCTCTCTGCAGATTTAGGTATCCCTCTAGATACTACTTATGATGGTAAAAAATTTAATATACGGAAAGTTGGCACATCCATCAGAAAGAAGAGCTTTTGTAAACAAAAAAAGCAGCAAAAAGTAGGAGAAAGGAGAGGTTTGTGCATACTGATTTTATCACGGAGGAATAACTAGACTGCTGTTTTAATTTGTTATTTAGAAAAAGAAGAAAAAGAGATGGGTAATTCCATTCTCTTTCAGGTTTCATTGCATGATGATTTCCATTTGGAGCAGAGACCCATTTGACCGAAATCCTGAGCACTAGCAATAAGTTTAGAGTCAGGCAATAACGTCTTATCTGAATAGCTCCTTGCCATCCTATCTAATCGAATTTACCAAGTTTTCAAGGGAATCATTTGAGACAGGATTTTCTACCAACCTATGTTTCGGATTACGGTGAAGGCACGTTAGTCTGTTTATTTCGAGATTTTCGAGGGTAATGATCAGCTCGCATGTTCTGTGGTGCGTTCATTCGGCTTATCTGAATTTGAGGATCGAGTTCGTCGACCAAGATAAGCGAAAACGTAACAAGCTGATGATGCAATAAAGTCCCAAGTCGTAACTCCTAATTCCTCCGAAATTTACGATCTAATAATTATTCTACAATCTAGAGTGGGATCGGCATCATCTCGTAAATAAAGCACGATATCGTGGCTTCAATTAATAATGAACATTCAATAATGAATTTGAGCCAAGGAATTAAATATACCTGGCAAGTAAAAATATACAATTAATTCGTGTACCCAATATTCTGATTCTCCATTTAATTTCAATGATTCTGGTTTAGAGAGCCACTTTAAGAGGAATTCTTTTACTCAAGCGAAAAGCACCAAATAAGAGATTGAAAAAAGGCTTTCACCCCGGTCAAAGCATTTATATTTCATTGAACAATTTAGATTTCATTCAGCACTTGGTCCCAAAAGAAATTGATGTTCGTTTATAGCCAGGTTGAAGATAACTTTACTAGGGTAAAGAGTTCGTCAGTTTCTCTTGGAATCCTCAATGCTGTGCCACGAAAGTGGGACATCGGGTAAAGAGGTGAAGATGGATGAATATCTATTCTACTTTAGATATTTTTCCTTTCAAAAGCCGAGGATTGAACAAATTCCTCGTAGTTACTAAAATATCTAACATAATTGTAGGAATTTGTACTTCAATTAGCAAAAAATTTCATGATAATTGAAGAACTACAAACTACAAACCCGGGTTTTTTAAAAATTTACGAAAGAAAATTTCTCAAATGAACAAGAAATTAACAAAATATTCATTTTTGTCTTTTAAAGGGTTGTATAATGACAGACGATCAGCCCCAGTACAAATTAATATACTTCAATGCTCGAGGTAGAGCCGAACACATTCGTTATATATTCGCCTATGTTGGTATCGATTACAACGATGAAAGAATTCCCAAAGAACGCTGGCCGGAAATTAAAAAATGTGAGTATAGTCATTGAAGTCTATTTTCAAAAATAGAAAAGTTCAATCGATTTCTTTCGTTTATAATGAGTTGAATTCATTTTTCTAGATTGCTAAAGATTTTATTCAAATTTATTAAAGAATATTTTCTATTATAGCCATGCCTTATGGAATGCTACCGGCATTAGAAATTGACGGGAAATTGATATCGCAAAGTAATGCGGTAGCCCGGTATTTGGCACGCAAACACGGACTCACTGGCAAAGATGAGTGGGAGGCTATGTTGTGTGATGTACTCGTCGACACCTTGGGGGATCTTAAACAGGGTAAGGGATAGTATACAAAAAAATAAAAAAATAAAAAAAAAAGATTTAGACAATTTTGAAGCTTAAATAATTTTTTAAATATATAAATTAAGTTTTAAAATCGATTAAACTCTCATTTTATTTTCAGAACTATTTCAATACAGAACGGAAGAAGATCCATTTAAGAAAGAAGACAAAAAAGTGAAACTGATGAAGGAAACCATTCCCTTTTACCTCAATAAATTCGAACAAACAATTGCCGATAATAATGGATTCGCTGTTGGCTCAAATGTAAATAAAATATTTAAATCAAGTTTTTTCTTATCGAAATGGATGAAATCATGCAGAAAAATAATTAATGCTTGGTAAATTTATGATTCTTTCAGACTACCTGGACAGATTTCGTTTTCGCAGTGGCTCTTGAAAATTTTGAGCAAATTTTTGGCAGCACAGCTTTAGAAAACTACCCAGCACTTCGCACTTTAAAACAACGTGTTCACGAGATACCTGAAATTGTGACCTGGTTGGCGAAAAGACCTCAGACGGAATTTTAAATAAAGTAAAAAAATACACATGTAAATGAAAAAGAGGTCACTTCACGAATTTTCAAGTTCAAATTAAATCGATGCAGAAAATGTCGATTGATTGTTATAAAATAAAAAATAATGCATATCTCTCTCTCTGTGAGCGCTTGCAGCCGATTTTGCTGGATCTACGAGTCTGGTTGAAAAAAAAGGACCGGCTTAAGAGAATAAAAAATGAGCCGCATCGAAAAAACGTGATTTATATTATATATAAATAAATAATTAAACGTAAATGTTTTCTAAATATCTGAGATTCGCAAATCCGAAAAGATTCAATCTATAGTTTCAATCAATACTTGAAGGACACTAAAATGTTCTTGATTGATTGAAAATTCGAAAAACTTATAGAGACAAAAGAAACAATAACGACTGTAAACTCAATTCAACTAAATATTTAAATATTTTAAATATTTGAATACTTAAATATATAAAACAAACGTGTGTAATATATCTATGACTATAAACATTCTCTTCATTAAATTATTTAAAGAGATTTATTTTTGTTTATTGTTGGATCTATAATTTTATAATAACTGAATGGAAATGGAGAAAGTATTTTAGAATAAACCTGTTAAGTCGGTCCTAAGAAGAAAAACTGGATCAGATCACAAATTAACTAATTAATAATTATTACTTATAATTTTAACAATTAATATCGATTGCTGCAAACAAGTTTTGAAAATAATTGCACTCGCTGGTTGTGATAGCTCAACCGGGAAAACCAGATGGGGTAAATTACTCATTTCTTTTGCTTCAATTAATATTGTACTTACTTCTGAAAATTTATTTTTATTTTAAAAATAAATCTGAAGCAAAAATTATGAATAAATCAACTATATTTGCTTTTTCTCAGTCTCTATCAATGAGTAAAAAGAGTCAGAAAAAGTTCAGCGTAAAATACTGAAAAAATTTTTATTTAGAAAGAACAGCAATATGCGAGAGAATTTTTTGCATTTTGTTATGTCACTGCAAATAAATCAGAGGGTGTTCTGTGTCTTTGTATAGAGAAAAAATAGAAGTTATAATTACAAAGTAGACTCTAATGAGGTTGGCGAAAAATAAAAGAGTTACTGTTTAAATGTATAGATGTTATCAATGTTGTCATATAAAAGTTGGATCAATGAAAAAGTACCAATTGAATGGGTTACCTAACAAAGAATAAAAATCCTTTCTTCATTAACAATATTATTGCTTTAAAAATGCAATTCAAATATTTATTTTAAATTGTTATTAGAATTAATGTTTAAAGATTTTCTAATAAAAAATTATGTCTAATGTAAATGATCAACAAATACACAATTCTTTAAAATTGTAAATAATATAGATTAATTTCTAGGAAATTCGAAAATGAAAGGTCAATTTCACTGATCCAACTTATATATTAATATATTTATATGGATATAAAATGAATGACAGCAAATACTGTTTACACGAAAATTACTAGGGTTCGAATATCTTTACCCTTTCAGAAGGTCACATTAGAAGCACGATCTCAATATTTACTATGTAATTTTATTTCTATAATAATATAATAATTAATCATTATTATGAATAAATTAGCTATATTTTTAATTAATTAATGGAATTAATCATTTAGATTTTGTGATATGCTCTATTATAAGTAATTAAATTCAATTAAATTTTCTTTGCAAGAAAAAGAATGTTCATTATTTATTATTCTTTTTTTGTAAAATAAAGCCAATGAAGTGAAAAAATTGTTTAAGTTAATTTTGAAGGAGCATCTGATGTGATTAAAGAATTACAGTGTTCTAATTTTTTAGAAAAAAATACAAAAAACTCTCTATAAAGAGATGTGTTCATTGTTTGTTGCGTTATCGGTGTGATGTATGCTATATGAAATAGTTATTAGGATTAACTAATGTGCGATTGATAATTATTGATAATAGTGATGATAATAATGGCAAATGTAGAATATATGATTAATTTACAAAAGTCTTTTATTTATTATATTCACCAGACAACCCTTAAATTTACTCCAAGAATCCGAAACTAATTATTTATTGGACAAATACAATTATTATTTAAAAAATATTCTTTTCATAACTAAACAAAATTCATAGCAACCAAATTATAATAACATTTTCACATTTATTATATTTTGCAATAAAATCATTTATAATCTCTTTAAACATTAAAATCTATATTTTCTTTGTTATTTAATCATAATATTAATTAATCACTAAGTAATTAATGATCATAAAAAAAAAAGAAAATGTCTACATCACACGGTATTCCCAAGCGGTCACCCATCCAAGTACTAACCGCGCCCATTGTTGCTTAACTTCGATGATCGGACGAGAATCGGTGTATTCAACAAGGTATGAACGTAGACATTAGATATATTTTTTATTTAAGATATGACGTTGCTAATTTTATATAATTTGTATGATTTATAACAATTAATAATTTTTCAGAGTGCAGAAATATTAAAAATATCATCTTTCATAAATTTGATACTCAAGTTACAATATTTTTGCTTTTATAATTAATATAAAAATAAAGTATAATGCTAAGTCACTGGAGTGAATGAAATTAAAGATAATCCCAAGTGATCCCAAGTCCCAAACGCCGGTCTCCCGAGCCCAACGCCATTACATTACGCCAACTCACAAAGTCACAAGACAACCCAGCTCCGGCCTCCGAAAGCACTCAACAGCACTCAACTACTCAAGCAGTTGTGTTCAGTTGTGTTATCCGGAGAAAACTCATGTATATATAGTGAAAAGTGGGTGTGTTAATTTAAATGCTTACATAAAATTATATTCGAACGCAACAATTAAAACTCAAAAACTAAATATTCACCTATTTCTATAAAAAATTAATCATTTATATATTTCCTTTCACAGATATTAATTCGCCGACTTCCTACAAGATCTAACATAACCTCCAAAAATGTCCGGAGTAATTGTAAAAAATTTACCTCGTTTCAATCATCTAGTTCCCCAGGGCAAGTACTTACTTTTTAATTAGTTTATTTATTTTTGAATTTCTGAAATTCGAACGTTTTTAATACTTCTTAAAATAAATGCATAACGTAAGTTTAAAATATGGAACACCCTAGGGTCAAAGTACAATTGACACTATTAATGATATAATGAAGTAAATGTAGAACATTGTAAATGCAAATATTTTCTATAAGAAACTCATTATTTAATAGAAAATTATTTAATTCGAGGAATTGGATATTATTTTAAGAAAAATGTTTCAACCCAAGAGGGGAAAGAATTTGATCTTTTGAAGTTTATATTTCGACAATGAAAATCTAATAATGTAAATCAATAGTATAAAAATTGCAAATAATCCAAGCTTTAGAAGTCCGAGGTTCAAAGTACGATTTTATCGAACAAAACAAACTTGAAAACTGTAGTTTTCGTATTAATTCTTTTAGGATATGTCTAAACTAATAAAAATGTATGTTAATTATATTACAGCTGGACTTTCCTGGGAATGCACTAGGGTTTTAAAGAAGAGTTATGCAACAAAAATCGCCCAAACAGGTGGTAAAAATATAGTATTCATTGATGGAGTTCGAACGCCTTTCTTACAAGCAAATACAGATTATAACAATATCATGGCAGTCGACTTAGCGAGACACTCTCTTGTGTAAGTTCTCAATTTTTATTATTCTATTTCTAGTACTATTCATTTAAGTAATTCATTAATTACTATTTAATAATGGTTTATCAATTCTAAATATATTTTTCAGCAATTTGCAAAAAAAGGTCGGTATTTCAAAAGAAGCGATCGATTACATTGTGTACGGAACAGTGCTTCAGGAAGTCAGGACTTCAAATATCGGCCGCGAAGCTGCATTGGCTGCTGGATTCAGCGATCGAACTCCAGCACACACAGTTACGATGGCTTGCATCAGCAGCAATCAAGGCCTAACAACCGGAATGGGTTTAATCGCTTGTGGAGTTTACGACACGATTGTGGCCGGAGGAGTGGAATTTATGTCCGATATTCCAATTAGACACAGCAGAAGTATGCGGAACCTGATGTTGCGTGCAAATAAGGCGAAAACTCCTGCACAAAAATTGGCTTTGCTCGCTTCAATAAGACCTTCGTTTTTAATTCCTGATGTAAGTAGATAATTTTTTGCAGGGTTTTTGTACTTCATTAATTAATCAAAGTTTATGGTCA
Organism: Synergus laeviventris; assembly: GCA_032275145.1. Lineage (NCBI taxonomy): Eukaryota > Metazoa > Arthropoda > Insecta > Hymenoptera > Cynipidae > Synergus > Synergus laeviventris. The sequence continues at coordinate 1,059,704 of JAUESI010000003.1, forward strand.
AATTTAAATCATCTCTTTTATGTTCCAGCTTCCTGCAGTGGCGGAATTCTCAACGAATGAGACGATGGGACACAGTGGCGATCGTTTGGCTGCGGCCTTTGGAGTAACACGTCAGGAACAGGATGAATATGCACTGAGATCTCACACTTTGGCTGCTCAGGCTCAACAACAAGGACATTTAACGGATGTCGTTCCATTCGTTGGTTAGTATTCTCAATTTACAATTTGTAAATATCTATAACGGATGCTTTTTAATAAAAATTCTTCATATCTCTAATCGAATTTCAGTTTCCGGAAAACAATCCGTCGTAGAAAAGGACAACGGAATTCGAGTCTCCACTCCTGAGCAAATGGCAAAATTGAAACCAGCTTTTGTAAAACCTTACGGTACAGTCACTGCAGCGAACGCCTCTTTTCTCACTGATGGTGCTTCCGCAGGTTTAATAATGACTGAGGAGAAAGCTCGTCAACTTGGACTCACTCCGAAGGCATATCTCAGGGCTTTCACTTACGTTTCTCAGGATCCCAAGGATCAATTGTTGCTTGGACCAGCCTACGCAATTCCCAAGGTATAGAAGCTTTCCAATTAAACATAACTACCACTAAAATGAAAGTTTGTGTATTCAATCCTGCAATTAAAAATATATTTTTAAAAATTTTAGGTTTTGGACAAAGCAAAATTGAACATGAAAGATATAGGAGTTTGGGAAGTCCACGAGGCCTTTGCGGCTCAAATTCTAGCAAATTTGAAAGCCTTGGACTCTGATTACTTCGCAAAAGAGTTCTTGCACCGATCTACGAAAGTAGGAGCCCCAGATCTTGCAAAATGGAACAAATGGGGCGGATCTCTCTCGATTGGTCATCCGTTTGCTGCTACAGGAATTCGTTTAGCCACGCATACTGCTAATCGTATGATCAAGGAAGATCAACAATTTGGATTGATCGCTGCTTGTGCCGCTGGTGGACAGGTAAATCCCCTTTCACTTAACAAAAATAAGCACAAAGACAAATTACTAAGTTAGTTTTTTTCTTTCACTTTCTAGGGTGTTGGAATGCTCATGGAACGACATCCCGACGCGAAAATCTAAATAAGTTACGCAAATTTATCTCTTGTGAGTCTAATACCAGAAAAATAAATTACTTTTATACAAATTTATCACAATAAACAAGATAAGTCCAAAAAATGTTATACATAAGCGGCATAAGCCTATCTACGAAGAAAGTGCATTTTAATCAGCGTTTTCTATAAAATTATTTATTTTTTATAAAGTATAATAAAGTTTTATAAAACAAGGCTCAATTTTTACGGAATTTGTTTACTCTCCCATGGTGTGTGTGGCGTAGATATTTAAGTGCTGCTTTACTGCTTCATCTAAAATCGATCTGATATCTCGACAACCATGAACGGCACGCAATCTGAGTGCCTCCAATCGAGACATATGAAGTCGCTGACCGGAACCTTGAACGACAACGACCGAGTTTCCAACTGGAACCTCAACGTGAAGTCCTGGAAGGGAAACTACTGATAATGTTACACCGGGCATGCACTCTTCCATGTAGTTTGCGTCCAGAAGGCCAACACCTTGGACTCCTTTGTCATCCTCCATAATTACGGAGTCAGTTATTGTTACGGAACAGCCCACTGCATAATCCTAAAAAAAAATTTTAGAGTTTAATTTTTGCGATAGTCAAATTGTATTTAAATATTAAGCTCCTTTTTTAAGTTTTAAAAGAAAGAAATAAAAGCATTTTTATTTTCAGAAACATTTTTTTTTGTTATTTTTTATATTAGAAAATGGAATAGAATTCCAATTGTTTGACCTTGATCGGGATACCGGCGTCGATCAAAGCAAGAGTTGCAGCGTTTACAGCAACACAAAATTCACTTCCATCGACTTGCAATATTTCGACAAAAATGTCGATCTGAGATCGAGCGATGAGTTCTAACTGGATAATTGCTTCCATCGCATGTCGAAGTTGCAGAGATCGTTCCAGGGATTTTCGATCACCTCTAGGTCTTCGTTTTCGTTCACCAGCTCCAAAGCTAAATACTGCTGTGCTGTATTGACAATTGACAATCCCTTTTACTGTTTTTGTTGTACTTCTCGCTGCACTACCTCGTGGCTACAAAACCAAAGTTTAACCATTTAAATTCTACACTATAAGATCTAGGAGTGATAAATAGAACCATATCACATCATAAATAATACAGTATAATTGATCAAATAAAACTATATATGGATTTTTAGAAAGAACTTAATCAAAACAAACAAAATCTACAAACATTCAAAAAACGAGTGCTGTTCAATTTAATAATTAAATAAAGTACTGCATAAAAATATGTGATATTAGAAATATTAAAATAAGAATATACCTGATGAGGGCCGTAAATTGTAGCTAAAACTTTAGTTTTTCCTTGCTCAACATAAGCACTTCCATCGGCCTGTCCAAAAACTCCTAATCTCATACTGATTTTACGAAGTTCCACAGGTCTTCTTCCATCAATTCTTAGATTATCTTGTTGCAATTCTATTTCATTCACATCCATCGTAAATATTTACTTTTAGATTTATATAAAATTAATATTTTAGACAACGCTGATAACTTTGGAGTTAACCTCAAAATCCACGTGACAATTTCAAAAAAGGATTCTGTTTTGCTTTGGAATCATTTGTAATCTTTGCGCATGTGTGAAAAAGTCAACGTCCATTGGTTCTTAATAAGCACTACATTTAAATTCATTAATTAAAAATATAAAGGTTTATTTAGATTATTCGAATATAATAACATTATGAACTTCGTAACATATATAACTTTACATTTTTAATCTTAAATACTAAATTTTGTATTTAAATATAATTCTTTTCTTAAAAAGTATAACAAGTAATATTTGTTGGTTATGTATCAATTGTTTTCGTCGAACTGTCAAAAACTAATCTGTCTGTCAAGGTAGTGTCAAAAATAGGTAAAATAGTGGTAATAAGTGTGAATATTGATTTCAGACGTTAAAAAATTTAAAAACAAACATCTGAAGAAGAATGCAAAAATTCAAAAAAGTGTATTAACCGAATTTTAACAAACAGAGGAAGAGCAGATTTGTTGCATTTTTTATGCCTTATTGTTTCTAATCATCATTATATAAAAATGAGTCAAAAACCAACGACTTTGGATGAAACTGATGCTGAAATTTCTACGGAACAAGTAAAAAACACAGGTCTTGGTAGATATTTTGATAATACGGCGCACACAATATTCGACGAATTGGTTTCATCCAATAAATCGGACGCATTTGCTACTGTTGCAAATCCAGTTTTTGAAATTCCGATAACTTCTCCAAGTAGTTTTTTTGATAATGATACTCTAGGAGATTCGGAACACTTATCTGACCCACCCACGAGCGATTTTCACAGAGATGCTTGGATTCCTTCAGAACTTACAAGAAAAGTTCTCAGAACAATTGCCACTTCAACTTCTGGTGGAAACGCCCTTGATAGGTAAATTTTATTTGCTTCATTTAATTAACACTGCCTTTAAAACTGAAGAATTCTTATATCTTGTAATCTACTCAATTTTCAATTATGTTTTCAAATCTGGATTTTTTCTACAGGGAAATGTTGACAATGCCAGGATTAGCGTTTCAGGATGACATGATAGACCCGATAAAGGAAGCAGCTTTGCACTTTCTAGAAGAAGACGAAGCCTCAAGCAGAAATGTCTTAACAGTTTCAGACGTGACTCAGGATGAACGAGGCCTGCGAAATTTAATCCAATCAGGATGTTATCGAGCAGCAGTAAATCTCTCCGGTCGTCTTTTAGCCATATATGGTCAAGGATTCGGAAAGATAAATCACCCTAGCAAACACACTCCACATTCTCTTCAACTTTGGTGCACGCGTCTCTCTCTTCTAACAAAATTAAAACAAACTGAGGTTCTCGCAAAAGAATCTAAGCCTTTTGGGAACTTGGACAAACCAGACATGTACTTCATTTTCTACCCTGAACTCTACGGCACAAGACCTGGATCCATGGCTTCTTTTTCCTTCAGACTTCTCCTAGCTGAAATTCCAAGCTATTATGGAAAAGGGAAACAAGCGTTGGACAATCTTTATAAAGTCCTCGCTACTGTAAAAAAAATAATTAAAAATTTAGAATCGGGCCTGGGCGAAGACGGAAGCCAATTCAAATTTGAGTCTAGAGAACAAGAGGATTCTTTAAGATTGTGGAGTGGTAGAAAATGTAGGACACTTATATCTATTGTAAATTGTGCCTTGGGAATGAAAAACTACATCCTGGCAAGTGAAGTTCTCGAGAATTTGTATAGTTCTATTGAGTGGAAAAAGGGGGAAGCTGAGATTCTCAGTTCTGCAATAGGAAGAGTTCATCTTGCACTTGGAGATGTTTCCGCTGCGGAAAAAAAGTTTTCAATTACTAGAGAAACTCCTCCAAATTCTAAAGTCGTTCGTGAACTTGTGGATAGAGGACTGATGTCTGTAGCTCAAAACGCTTTTCAGGAGGCTTTAAATTGCTTCCAAACGGCTTCGGCATTAGATCCTTCGAATGTGATGTTGGTCAACAATATTGCTGTTTGTTTATTGTATACTGGGAAACTTGAAGCTGCTGTTCTCTTGATGGAAAGCGTCATGACAAGGGACCCTGTTAAAAGTTTGCAAGAGGCTGTGCTTTTGAATTTGGGTACACTGTATGAGTTACATACGACACATAGTAAACAGTCTAAATTACATTTGCTGAGACAGCTTAACAGGTATAAGGGAGATTCTTTGGATATTGGATGTCTAAAGCTTGTCTCTATTTTAGAATAACTTCAGATTTATTATTATTATAAATTAATTACTTTCTGAAGTTGCATTATATAAATACTGTTCTCACTACTTATACTTATATCATTAATCGCAAAGGAAGAATAAAAACAGTCTAATTAAGTTTGAATCAATTTTATTTGATGTGTTTCAAAAGATCGTTTCAAATTTCCCTGTAATAAATTACAATGTAAAGGTGTGAAAAGGAATTAACCGAAGTACTCGAAGTCTACTCAAAGTTAATAAATTGAATATAGAGCTATTTTGCAAAATAATATGTTAGCCATGTTATTCGAGTCACGCCAGTATCACATAAAAGCAATTTTTTTATTAAAAAAAAATCATCTGCCTTTTCAGAAAATAAAATTAAAAACTTAACTGTGATTACGTATACGATATGGGATTTTTATAGACACCTAAGTTTCTAACATAAAGCACAAGAAAAACCATCTTCTAAATTCACAAAAGCCACTCATAAGCTACTAACTCATTTATAATCAACGCCAACCCATTATTGAGTTGCTAATCGTTAAACATTAGTATCGATTAAAATCTAAATCGATTAGCGTTTCCCTGCAATAAAGTTAGCACAGAAAATCTGTGTTTATATCGGAAAATTGAGGTGCCCTTTTAAAAGAAGACGTTCGGTAATATTCAAGGAAATTAACACTCATTTTTTCTGGAATAGTCATTGGTACAATGTTCACAAGACACAAGTCTTGCCACGTGGAACCTACAACAGAGCCTTCATTCCTCCGTTATTTGTTATATGCTAACTAAATTATGTGTTTTCTAGAATTTTTAATTTGAATATTACATTTTCTGTGTCTCATGCGATGGCCAAAATCGACTTTAATACTTTCCCGGTTTCTTTCAACTTCTGGAACGTTAGATTCATCTGTGAAAATAGAATAATTCGAAAATTGAAGAATAGAGTAGAAGACGTAGTTTGAAAATCTCGCACAAAAAAAGTTATACTCAAGAAATCGTAATGAATCTTATGTGCCATTTCTCCTGTTGTAAATATCTCTTTCAATAATAACTATTAAGAGTGTAAACGTTTAAAAATAGTCCAATTTTTGCGAAAGCAAATCAACCCTGTAATTTGTTTCAGAGAAAATTTCCTTGGGAATGTGCCTTGGGACTACTTCTGGAAAATGTTGCTAATTTATTGAAATGTAATTTTTCGGTAATTGTCCTTTTAAAAAAAATGTAGACAACAGCGATCATGCAGGTAAAATTCGCTTTGTTGTTTCTACTTTATTCTCGCCTTCAGCACGATTAAAATTCAGTCGAAGCGGCCATTATTCGCTTGATACATTCGATATATATATAATATGTATATATAATTATATATATATATATATATATATATTGTATGAAGCGACAAATACAAAGAAAATGATCTTTGAGACTGAATTATTATACGAGCATTATGGGAGTTGATCTTTCTAAGGCGTGTAAATGAAAGGGATAGTTTAAGACGAGCAATGGCCGTTTTCCAGCGATGGAAACATTGAAACGGAATTACTGAGTTGCACATTGTACACGAGATGGTCCTCCCTCATCTTCCTCATAGGCTTGCCGAGTATCTCTTCGCCTTGCCTCTTGCTCAGGATCCAAATCAGTAAGAATGCACTCCTCAGCCGTATCAGGTACCATAACTTCTTCTCTTGGAGGTAAGCATTGTTCCAATGCAGGAATGACATTTGCATCAAGCGCTTTAGGGAAGTTTACAGCAAACTGGATGATGAGACGACCTTTTGTAAATGGATCTTTATACACTGGCATTCCTTCGTTCATAATGCACTTCAAATCACCGTCCTTTGTCACTGTTCCAGGCAACGAAGTTATCACCAAGTCCCTTCCGTCTAGTGTCCGAATCACTTTCTGGAATCCACACAAGGCTTCTACTAATTCCACTTGTAAGCGCATTATCAAGTCACTTCCATTGCGCCTAGAAGAAGAAAAAAGGCTTGTTAGCAATAGAGGGTAAGAGTATAGCGGATAGGTTAAACGTAAAAAAAAATGGAATTATGAACACAATCAAATATAGAACTTACTTGAAAACGTCATGTTCCTTTTCATCAAGAATAATAACAATATCACCAGGCTCCAGTCCAGGTCCTTGATCACCTTCCCCGCCAAAAACTATCTTTTGTCCATCAACCATACCCTTATCCACATGAACTTCCAGAATTTTTCGATCTCGAATCGTCTTTTTGCCGTTGCACGTTTTGCATCGATCTTTGGGATTAATGCGTTCTCCTTGACCCGCACAATCTATACATATAGACTGCATTCGCTGTAGCATTCCTGGTCCTAATTGTTCAACTTGTATCGTCATTCCTGTTCCGCTACAAGTCCCACACTGTTCTACAGCTCCCTTCTTCCCACCGATACCTGAAATAACATCGGCCGGTTACTTTCTGTTTTGAATCGAAGCTAAATTCAAACGAGTTATTAATTATTTTTTCATTTTTTAACTTCTCACCTTCACATTTATCACAGATTACGTTCTTTTGTAGAGCTAGTTTTCGCACAGTTCCTTTGTAGAGTTCTTCAAGAGATACTGAAAGTTGGTGCATAACATTTTGTCCCTTGCGTTCTCTTCGTCCTCTTCTTCTGCCATTACCTAAACCACCACCAAAGAACATCTCAAAGATGTCCATGGGAGATGACCCAGCTCCACCTCCACCTTCTTTCAAAGCTTGTTCGCCACCTTGATCATAAATACGTTTCTTTTCCGGGTTGGACAGAACTTCATAAGCTTGTGAAATTTGCTTGAACTGCAATGGTAAAATATTTAAATTAATCACAAACTTTCGGTCATTTGATTTTCATAGATTTATATAATGAAAAAAGTTACAATTAGTTAATATTTTAAAGCTTTATAATTTATTATATTCCGAGTTATACGTTTCTTATTATATTTACCCTTTCGCCCTCATTGGGATTTTTGTCAGGATGATACTTTAAAGCCAGCTTTCTGTAGGCTTTCTTGAGATCTTCCTGCGTACATCCAGGTTTTACACCCAGGGTATCGTAGAAGGTAGTTTCCTTCACCATTTTAATTCCTCAAGTATCAAACTCAATAGCAAACAACTTCTCTTTAAAGTTAGAAAGAATCAAAAATATAACCTGCAACTACGAAAATAATTGTCTAGATTAGAGGATTAAACAAGAATAAAACTTGTCATGCATCGTTCTTCCTCTTCTTTTAGAAACCTTCTAGATTTTATTTTTTTATTTCGTAATAATACGTACTTCCGCATACGAAATGAAAATGTAAAAATTTATCTGAATTTAAAAATTTTTTTACTATAGGAATGAATACTGTACTTTTGACATTAGAGCAAGAGAGAAAATGCCATGTTGAAAAAGAGTGAGAGAGATGTTAATAAAAGTATATTCTCTATCCTTCTCTTTCAAAAGCATCAGACCCTCGCAAAATATCGATGTTTCAAACCGAAAGAGGAAAAACATGCACATAATTAAAAAAAATCCACTTCAAAAAGAGTTTCAAAAATTTTGAATAGAATAAAACGGAGAAACAAAATTCGCTAAATATTACGAAGTTGAAAGTCACCACTCTCGTCAAATGATTTAAAAATGGCTGACGGCACGATGCTCGTGGCTGCTTAAAGGAAAATTATATCTCGATTCATAACGATTAATTAGCGGCATCTTTACTATATATTTTGTCTAAATTTATCAAGACACATTACGCAGAATTCTATATAGTTGATAAAGCTTTCATCTTTCTAGAAAATTCTCACTTTTTTCAAAAATACATCCACGTTGTCACGAGGCCAAAATAATTTAAAACTATGAGTAAAATTATGAATCTCATTTTGATAAATGGAGTTAAATTAATCGTTATTTCGGAAGTTTCAGGGTTTATTAAGGAAAATGATTTATTTTGGAAAAAAAGTAGTCGATAGCGTCGGTAGAGAAGTTTTAGCTGGAGTGGATTTCAATCAAAAATGTGCACTACGGTAGACAAAAAAAATGTTTCGTGAATCTTCGACCTTCGAAAAGGAATTGATTAATTAAAACCCGTTATAAGATTAAGAATAGAGCATTTTTAGGAATTCTGTTGGGAAAACTGTGTTTATCTTTGGGAAATGAAAATTTGTGAATTTCATCGATCGAGAGAAAATTAACTCATAGCTGTCATAGCATTTTCGAGGTTTTGAAGGACAGAAAATGAGGCCTCTTACCTGCGTTAGCAGTAAATTTTGATCTCTACCAGCACTTAGCGTAGTTAAAAATACGCGCGTGGTCAGACAGAACTTTACGAAGTGCTACTTTCGAAAAGAATTTTCCAATATAGCAATAGACTAGAGGTCTTCTCGAAACTTCTATCCGTCATGCAGGCACATGCACGCTAAAAGCTGTGAAGTGTGTGAACAGTGAAACGAGTGAAACTCTGAAACTGAAACTGAACGTGAACTGAACCCATTGAACCAAAGATATTATAAACCTAGATGCGGCAAGTTGATTCAAATCATTCAAATCCCAACATGAGTTTCAGCGCCGCTTTCATACTACATAACAAAATTATAATTGTGGACAAGATTCATTGCGTTAAGGGCGTTCGAACCCTTTTACCTGCTTTTACCTCATCTCTGCTTTTACTTTACTCTGCTTTACTTTAGAAAGATAAAAATAAAATTCAAATCTGAGTAATGTCGTAATGTCTGGTCTCTGGTAATGTGACAGCAGAGTTTATTTTGTGAGTAAATAGATTCTACGAATTCTCTGTAGACATCCATTTTGCTATATTATATTATTATATTATCAGATATTATTAATCTCTGCTATTACCACCAGACTAGATTACCACTGTGTTACCAGTTATTACCTGTTATTACATTATAATCGGTTCTATATAGTCATAAAACCAGAACATAACCTAAAAAAGCGAAATGCAGCGAAATGTTAATTCGGGCAGATTCGGTTGGATTGTTAATTCAGTTAATTCGGTTAATTCTAACAACGAAATGAGTGAAAGTGAAATAAAATAAATGGATAGAAATATTGGAAATCCTGAGAATTGAAAAACTTCACGTTTACAGAAAGTGAATGTGCATGTATTGAAAACAAAATGGAACAACAGTTGTCAACAGGCTCTATTGTTGTATGTTTTAGTTTTTTATGTCATTAAAATTTTGACATCTATGTTAAATAATATAAATTAATTTAATAAAAGTAATAATTCCTTCTTTGGCAGAAAATTTTCGTTGGGGAACTGACCAGTGAACCAATTGTTGTTCAGTACTTGGTAAGTAAACTTAAATAACATACATAAATAATAATATTTATTGTTAATTAAAAAACAATATTTTATTATTCATTGACTATAATAACCTTAAATATTGATATCAGAAAATGTTCAATATTATCTGTGTTCAAACTTATTACACATCTCTTTTTGAAGGGACATAAACAATTAGGTGGAAGCAGATGTCGCCTTTTAATCTCAGATGGAGAGGTAACTTGCTCGTACACTGTTTTGTCACTACAAAATAACCACCTTTTCACGGATGGAACTTTAAGTCACTTTGCAATCTGTCGAATATCGAAATATTGCTTAACCACAGCCAAAAATGCTTCTTCGTAAGTTACGTCTTCGTAAACTAACATTAATTTCTTGAAAAACAGATGATTTAGTTTAACATATTTTATTTATAATTTATCTTAGACCCATTATAGTGATAGTGGGTATGGAAGTACTGGTTCCTGGTGAAGAAGTTGGCCAACAGATCGGAAATCCAGTTGCATTTGAGCCAAGAACAAGAAATACAGAACCCATCAGTTCTGATCAAAATATTAGTGAGCAAAACAATGAATCAGGTATGGCAACACTTTTCGGTTTTTTTTATAGTTATATCCAAATTTAATTTAGTATTCTCTCATTAAAACTCAAATATTTAAATAATAATTGATAAACCTTTTTCTTTTAGAGAGTACAGTAATGCCAGCACAACCAGTTCATGTAAATATCATTCCAACTGTGCCTATTTCGAGCCTAAGTCCTTATTATGGCAGGTCTGTACAGGTAACATAAGGTTTGAGTGTTTTATGTTGTTTCATATTATGCTCGAATAATAAATTTAAACGCTGATGTATTTTAAATTAATTTTTTTTAAATTTCAGATGGACGATAAAAGCTAGAGTGACTTCAAAGACTGAAGTTCGGCACTGGAAAAATGCTCGAGGTGAAGGGAAAGTGTTTTCTATGAATTTAATCGATGAATCTGCCGAGATTCGATGCACTGGGTTTAAGGAGCACTGTAATATGTTCTACCATTTTATTCAAGTAATAATATTAGATAGTTTTATGCGAAATAGATAAAGTACTTTCAGTTTTTTCAATTGTTATTATTAACAATTTCTCATGATTCCAGGTCGGCCAAGTTTATTATATTACAAAGTGCCAAGTAAAACCCGCAGACCGAAGGTATGCCAATATTAAACATGATTTTGAGTTGGTTTTGAATTCAGAATCGGTCTTTTTAAATTGTTCAGATGACGCTAAGATCCCGATGATACAATTCGATTTCTTATCAATCGACATGATTGAAACGATAGAAAATAATAGCATCATTGGTATGTTATTTAAATACAGCCATTATAAAAAGATAATAATGTGCACTTTTTCAAATTTTTAAATGTTAGAAATCGAGTTTACGGAACAATAATTTTTCAGATGTATTGGCAGTAGTGAAGTCTGTTGGCGACGTTATTGAACTGAAAGCCAAAGCAACTGGAAAGGATTTAATGAAGAGAGATATGCAACTAGTAGACGATTCCAATACTATGGTAGACATTTTAAAGCTTCAGGAATATCTGAATTAATTTAGATTTAAGCAAATAATAGTCTAAAAACAATATTGCTTACTAGGTGACACTGACCCTCTGGGGAAAGCAGGCACAAAATTTGGATGGTTCTAATAACCCAGTTTTAGCAATAAAAGAGGTCAAAGTCACCGAATTCAATGGGGGAAAATTTCTCACAAGCCTCTCTTCTACAATTATTCAGATGAATCCTAAAATTGCAGAAACGGAAAGGTGAAGCTAGAAACTTAGAAGTTTAAAAAATTTGTTTCTAAGTTTGATTATAATATTTAATTATAAATTAAATTAAACATTATAGATTACTCCAATGGTTTCATGAATCTGGTCAAGCTCGAAATGTAAAAGTCCTTTCTAGTCCATCTGCAAGTTCCAGTAGTGCGAATTGTCCTTGGCTGACAATACGTCAAGCGAAAGACTTAAACATTGGGTCATCTGGAAATCCCAATATGTATATCACAAAAGCCTCTATTAATATGATCAGGTCTAAGAATTTCCTCTATAAAGCATGTCCAAATGACGGCTGCAAGAAAAAAGTAAAGGAATTAAAATTCTTATTTTATTTTATTTAGGCTATATTAATTTTATTCTTAATTTTTTAATTTTCATTCTTTAGCTGACTGATCCAATTAATGGAATGTACATGTGTGAAAAATGTCAGACTGGCTTCCCGAACTATGTTTATCGGATGATAGTTCAGGTAATTCTTTTAATTTAGATCTGTAAATTACGGAAAGTTCTATTTTATTTTAAATCGGTAAAACTGAAAATCGAAATTGTTGGAATTACATTTTCCAATTGATTTATCTTATTCATATAAATTGTTTTTAGCCATCTATATTTGATTGGAGTGGAGAACAACCTGTAACCGTGTTTGGTGAAGAGGCTGAAAAAATAATTGGCATGAATGCCCAGCAACTTGGACAATTATATGAAACATTATCTACAGATGCGTATGAAGAAATCGTTGATGATTGTGTCTTCAAGTCTTTTATATTTAAAATTCGAATTAAGCAAGAGTCTTTCAATGTATGTAGATATAAATTTGCACTAAAAAATTAATAGTTTTGACATTTATCAAATCAAATAAATAATTTGCCTTTATTCATTTTTACAGGATAAAACAAAAATGCAAGCCGTGGTCTTAAATGTTACACCTCTTGAAGAAAAACAATATGGTACATTCTTAGTGAATGAAATTAAAGCTCTTCTCGCGACAAAAAATCAATCGTAAAAAATACCTTCGAGATGTTGCTAATATCTGCTAATATTACAAAGTGGATATTATTGAATGATGAAAACAGACTGACAGTACAATATCAGACACAATTGTACAAATTTAAATGTACAATAATGTACACATTTTTGATAACAAGGTACGAACATACCTTACCTTAAGTAATTTAAGTTCGTTGCCTTACGCACTATAAATGATTATCTAGAGTCTATGATATGTTTTTCTATTAAAATATGTGGTGTATCTTGATTGCACATAAGAGTAAAGAACTTTTTCTTTTTCAAATGCCAGGAAAATTGAAACTCTTATAATGAAGATTTTATTTCTTGACTTTTTTATTTCTAAAAAAAAAATTAATGACTTTCATGGATATGTAACTGCGGATATTGTTATGGTTCTTCATATTCGTTTGCATTTTTTCTACAGGGAGAGAAATTAAATATATGTTTCAATTTTGAAGAAAAATAATTCGCTTAAACTTGTGTGTGTGTATGTGCGTGTGTGTTTATCTAATGACGGTACTGAACTTTATACGATATTTGTTATTATTATTAAGGCATATTTTTTACGTTTCTAAACTGTTTAATTAAAAGTTATTAAAATAATAAATTAATAAAACTTCTATCATGTTTTAAAGCTATCTTTTACTTCTCCAATTCAACAATTGTCTGTAATTTGAAAAGTATTATAAATTTAAAACCTCAGTGTCTTCTAATTCAAAATTATATTAACCAAATAAAAAAATTGTTGTAAATTAAGTAATTTTGATGATTTTGAATAACTCGGCAGAAGTATATGTTGCCCTCTATCTTTTAGCTGATTGGTTCACAAGTATTGATAAAAAAGGCGCCATCATCAATAGGTATATATCCAATAAAAATTATTTTCCAACAGAATAACAGATTTTCATTGGTCCAAAGTAACATGAGTAGCACAAAATAATATCCCGCGAAAATTTACGTTGTTCATTCTGCCCATCCAATTTTTTTGATTGCGTCGTATGCAGTCGTACGGTTTAAAAGTAAAACGCTGCGTATTATTATAACGTTCAACGAACTTTTGTTACAAAATTATACGTGTTAAAAGTAGGCAGAAAGATGTATTCCTTAACCGAAGGAGCTATTAACGTAAGAATTATTATGATTTAATAATAATATCTTTCAACAATGGAATCTAAATGTTTTTTCTTTTCAGAAAATCATGAACGGCGTGGATGTTGATAAGCCGATTATTCAGTTTTTGGTGAGTCTTGTACCACATTTTATAACTCTTTTCAAAATGTCAATATTATTTTTATATTTTGAGATATATTCAATTGTTCTGATTACAAATTAACTTGATTTTCGTGATTTTTATGACATGTATAGGTTATGTGTGGTACATGTCATGTACGTTGAATGTATTCGTATTTTTTTTATTTTTCTATTTCATCTTTTTAGTTTTCTAATTTAAAAACCTATTGTTATTTAAAATGTTTTTGTAATGTTCAAAATGAGGTTGAATTTGTTTATTCATTTTTGTCGATTATAAAAGTTTCCATTATCCAGAAAACAAAGAAATTTTGGGTATATAGGCCTACGAGATTTTTGTGCATATTCAATTATATTTGACTTATATTATTATTATTATAGGGACACAAAAAACTTGCAAGTTCGAGCAATGCGGAGCGATATCGTCTCCTCATTTCTGATGGAATTCAGATCAACTCGTTTACAATGCTTGCAACCCAATTAAATCATCTCATTGTAGAAAATAAGATGACAGAATTCTCAATTTGTCAAATCTCAAGATATACAATCAGCAAAGTCAACAATAACGGCCAGCAAAAGTAAGTTTATCTAAGAAAATTTTAGATTTAGATTTCTAAAAAATGTCTTACATGTTAAAATTTTGATAAATGAGATTTCAGTTAAAATTAAGATCTATATAAAATTGTTAGACATGTGAAGAGATAAGAAATCTAATTCTTTGATTAATATTTAAGTTTGAGCCAAAGTTTATGAATTTTGTAATCTATAGGGGTGTGATGGTCATATTGGGTATCGAAGTAATAGTTCCGGGTTGTGAAGTTCAAAAGCAGATTGGAAACCCGACCCAGTTTGAAGCTGGTGCTCCTCCCAAATCCGATCCTGTAAAAACTGAGAGACCAAGTTCTCAATCATCGAGTTCTAGTATGCATTTATTAAACTTATATTCTATTTTTGAGAAATTATTCTACTTTATTAAACTATTTTATTTTATTATGAATATAAAACTTTTATGATGTTGCAGCCAACACCAGTTCAAATTTAATGAACACTACAGTGAACGGCGGTCAAATCACCACGGTTCCAATATTAAGCCTTAGTCCTTATCAAAACAGGTCAAGATCAATTAGTAACTTCAAAAATTT
This sequence comes from Synergus laeviventris, assembly GCA_032275145.1. Classification (NCBI taxonomy): domain Eukaryota; kingdom Metazoa; phylum Arthropoda; class Insecta; order Hymenoptera; family Cynipidae; genus Synergus; species Synergus laeviventris. The sequence goes on from JAUESI010000003.1 coordinate 1,075,011, forward strand.
GCATTTATTCTTAACTTCTAAATTTTTTATTTAATCTATTCTTTTAAATTCTTAGATGGGTTATCAAAGCGAGAGTTTCGAACAAGTCGGATATTAGACACTGGAACAATTCTCGTGGTGAGGGAAAACTATTTTCGATGGATTTAGTAGACGAGAGTGCTGAAATCAGATGCACGGCTTTCAAAAACGAGTGCGACAAATTCTACGAAATGATCGAGGTACTGTTTAAAGTCAAGCTACTTTCATGTAAAAATTTAATTTTCAATAAGTCTATACATATATCTCTAATTCTTAATTCATTATTTAAAATTATTTCAGATTGGCAAAGTTTATTACATATCTCGTTGCCAATTGAAACCTGCAAATAAGCAATTCAATAATTTGAAGAACGATTACGAAATGACCTTAACAGCTGATTCAGAAGTGATTCCCTGCCATGACGAAATTTCCAGCATTCCAATGATCCAGTACGATTTCATTCCCATATCGTCAATTGAAGAAAAGGCCAAGGATTCCATAATTGGTATATTTTATTACATGAAAATATATGAAAGAGCACTCATATAACTTCATGCAAAGATGTGCGCTCAATAAAATGAGTGTTTTTGTAGATATTCTGGGAATCGTGAAAAATACTGGGGATATACAGGAGTTGACGTCGAGAGCAACGCAAAGGCAACTGAAAAAGAGGGATCTCAATATTGTTGATCAAAGTAGTACGGCTGTAACTCTTACTTTGTGGGGATCTCAAGCTGAACAATTCGACGGATCCAGCACTCCCGTCTTGGCAATTAAAGGAGCGCGAATTGGGGAATTTAATGGTGCAAAGAATGTTTCGACTATCAGCTCCACAGTTTTGCAAGTCGATCCTGATCTTCCTGAAGCTCATAGGTAAGTATTTAGAATTTATAAATATGAAATATAATCTATAAATATATTAATTTACTATTAAATTTTAGATTGCGTGGATGGTATAACACAGTTGGTCAGAAGGAAGAAATGAAGCAGCTTTCAAAATCAAGTGGTGGAGATATGAACGCACCTTGGTTGTCCATTCAACAGGCAAAAGATATGCAATTTGGACAGCCAGGAGCTCCTAATACTTACATGGCTAAGGTGAATATCAGTTTGGTTAGAGCTACAAACTGCATTTACAAAGCGTGTCCAAACGAAGGCTGTAAGAAAAAGGTATGACAAGTTTTTAAATATGAAATTTTAAAGATATCACTGAAGAATTTAAAATTTGAATTTATTTAATTTAATTTTCAGGTTGTCGATCAAGACAACGGAATGTACAACTGTGAAAAGTGCCAGACTGAATATCCGAACTTCAAATATCGCTTGCTGGCAAGCGTATGTATTTCATAATTTTTAGGATTCTTTATTAACTTTTATACGTTTTTTTTATAATCAATAATTCATAATATAAATTACAAATTTAAAAAAATGATTCTAGGCGAACTTGGTAGATTGGTCAGGAAATCAATGGTCGACTGCCTTCAACGAAGAAGCCGAAAAAATGTTGGAATGCACAGCACAAGAATTAGGTGAACTAAAAGATAACGATTCTAACGAATTTCAAAGGAAAATCGCCGACTGCGCCTATAAATCTTTCATGGTCAAAATCCGAGTCAGACAGGAAACCTACATGGTAAATTTATTTGAAACTACATTAAATTTTTTTATTAATAATTGTTCCAAATTTTTCAACTCCTCGTTTCTTAATTGCAGGACGAAACGAGATTAAAGGCCGTGATTCTAAGTCTTAGTCCAATTGATTACAATGTTTACAACACACATCTGCTACAGAAACTAAAGGAAATTGCTAATATTGGTAAAGCTTAAGGCAAGCGATAATTGAAAAATTATCGGATTCTTTAGAAGAGTAGTCTTTCACTGCTTTTTGTTTCGTTACAATCTTTTACATTTTAATGAATAAAAGATGTTCAGTATTATGAGTTTCGAATCGAGAATGACTGAATTATTAATTATGTTTGTTAAATTAATTTCATGTCGTGTGTTACTAAGTTCCTCGGACATTCTTATTTGTTTAAAACAGAAAAAGATATTCAGTTGTCACGCAGAACAAAGCGAACGGAGTTATGATAGTGTGTGGATGAGTGCTGTTTTTTAAAAATATTTTTTAATACCAGAGAAATTGGAAAGAACAAAAAACAGTAAATGAAATTAAACAGCACCCGAAATATTTAACCGTATCTTAGCTGCAACATGAGGCGACCAGTATAGTCTCCTAATTGGTACACTTTGTCTCCAATTCTCTCATTATGCTTTTGAAAAGCGATCGTAAGATAAGTTAGCGTTACTTATATTTATTACTGAATAAATCTAATTTACTAAAAGTGGAACAATTTTTAAAAGTTTAAACTATTCAATTAGATTTATTTAAGGGGATGTGTTTACCATATGAGCACATTTAGATAACCCCGGTTTTTATCTAGAATGCCCTTAAGGCCATGTATTACTAATCCGATACCTACTTTACCGGCATTTTTTATTCTGCAACGTTACTTCTAAATTTATTGGGGTGTCAAATTGAAAATTTCTAAAATTTAAGTTAAAGTACTAAAGTACGTTTATCAGGTCCTAAATATTTATATTTATAAAAAAATAAATATTTCTAAAATTTTATAAAAGTTTAGGGTCAGATAAACGTACTTTAATACATTAATTTTAGAAATTTTCAATTTGATACCAGTTGATACCTCAATAAATTTAGAAGTAACGTTGCAGAGAAAAAAATGTCAGTAAGTGTTACTTATTATGTAAGCACATTTAGATAACCCATGCCCTGAAACCATCATTCTTAGATATAATAAGAGCTAATATTAAGCTCCCTAATTTGATATATTTAATTAGTAACTAAATGATAATTACATAACAAATAATTTTAATATAAATACAATAATTATAAGTTGAATAAAATTACCGATCGAAGCCAATTCAAATTTTCCCGCGTAATTTTTCTCGTATGTAGTTTTTTCGTTCATTACGAGAGGTCGCTGCATGCGCTTTGAAGGACCACGATTTGCCCGATGTTTTTATGAAATGCATCACGAATACACGAAAGTGATCGAGTTGAGATGCCGCAAAGGTTTCTGGGAATGCAGAGGGAGCCATATTTTTCCAATATCAGTTACGCGAAAACAGCGTACGTATAGAAATTATGGGATGTAGTATTCAATGTACTCCCAGGAACGAGGCCATTTTCGTGTATTGAAAGTGAGCGAGTCGCGAGTTCGGAGCGCGCGGGAGCGGGACGAGGGTGTGTAGGCGCAGTCGAGTTGAGTCCAGTGATATTGTGCATCTTGACGTAGCCTGGAAGTGAGCTCCGTCAAAAAGAGGAAGAGCTGAAAAGTGCGCGCGAGCCGCGCAGGTGTTCGAGTCGACGAGGGTTAGTTAGCTTAACCCAAGTTCATACCGTGGTCGTGCTGGCACGGGGCAGCAGCGGCAGTGGTGGTGGTAGTGTTGACGGTAGTGGAAAAGTGTGTTGGTGCTGATAGCAGTGGTCGTCGTAGTGATGATGGTGCTGCTGCCGCTGTAAAGATGACACATACGTCATAACACACCAAGTTCGCCTTTAATCTATTTCTATTTTGCCATGAATCGCGCTTCGCTACCGGGCCGTTTAACCCGCATTTAGTGCAAGTCTGCCGGCCATATGTCGCCGGATTTCGAGACCCCGGTCACTTTGTTTTATTAACAGAGTAAAATCACCTGGAAATCGAAATCAAAGGCATTTCAAACCACTTTAGATACCACAGCAGGTATCTAAAGCAGCTCTTGGAGCAGTTATCTAAAGCGATCTGAAGTCAAGTGATTTAAAAGAGCCTTTCAAACAAAATCTATTAGAATTTAAAGTATCTTCTGGAGCAAGACTCATCGGGATGCGACGGATGACCCTGACAGTGAGGCGAGAAACAAGATCTTCCAGCGGCGACACTGGGATCATTTGAAATTCGAAGTGTATTTATTTGAGTGCGTGTGGTGTGTAACGGTCGGTGATCGAGATTAAGTGCAGTGCTTCGAATTTTTTATCGCGTGTGATGTCAATGGGATTCGCGGTCCGCGCCACAGTTCGTACATATGCATCTAATGCACAGTGCTGGTCGCTACGCTTTAGGTATGAAACTTCTTTTACATTAATTACTAATTTATTGAAAATTAATACATTAAAATGCTGACTGCATTGTTGTTTACAAACATAAGATATCATAACAATCAGAGTAAACAATACACAGCTGACGATCTCACATGACCAAAACAAAGTAATAAGAACAAAATGCTGACTATCATAATGAGATATATATATATATTATATATAGACATAATTTGGTAACAATACCTGCTTTCATTGATCCTAATGGAATCATAAAACATTTGTGGTATTTGTATTTATGACTTTAAGCTTCTTGCAATTTTGCAATAATGGAAACAAAATGAGAGTCAATTCTTATTAGGGATTGTAAAGATGAAGCGGCAGGTACTCTACCCTCAAGTACGTTTCTTATTTATGACCCTAAGATCAGTAACTTTCCTTTTATCTGTAAAGGTGATCTAACCCAGGTCCGAAATAAATTATTTCCACTTATTACTGTAGCACGAAAGTAATAGGTTTTGCGAGATTTAAAAAAATGTATACTGTATTTAAATTAAACGTTGCCATGCAAAAAAATTGATTGAATGCAATAAATTGAAGGGTTGACTCATCAATTGAAAATTCGTGTGAAATGCAAATCACGGAGTTGATTTTCCATTGCATTTAATTGCGATCATTTTTTTCAGTGTATTTTGAACTGTTTTAATTGCGAGGTAGCAATTAAATGCAATTAATGAAAATTTTTGTTCAGTCTGATTTAATAAGTATATGAAAAAATGTCTACATTCAATTTTATTACTTAAATTGACATGATTCTATTCATTAAATTGGCAGACAGTTAGAGTAGTGTATTGTCCATAACTTTTATTTTGATTAGTTCTGATAGTCTTTGATCAAAAGTGATTATCATTCATTCCAAACGTTTGATTCAAAATAAAATTTCAGTCTGAATACAGTTTCATATTGAAAAAGTGAATATTATTCGCCTCGCCTTCCCTTCCTATATAACATTATACAAAAGCCGTTGATTTGCAAAAGTTCAAAGCGGGCATTTCGAGTACTGGAAAACGCAACTCGTGTTTGAGATTTTTATTTCCGTTTGAAGCGAGAGTATAAAACGTATAGGGCTTCACGGCATAATGTGAAACATCCATACACGCTCGGCAATAGTATCACGCGAGATTCGTTGACAGTATAAGTGAAATGGTACAACGTTATAACGCGTTTTAATCGAGCTCGCGATAAACAGCTGTAGACGTTGTTTACACTCTGCTCATGTAATGCAGTTATCAAAGTCAACTTGATACGCTCTGTGACTCATTTTAAATGCAATAATAAAAATATTTTGAAGCGACACTCGTTTCCTGCTCGGATTTCAGGTAGTATAAATAAGACACTTTGACATCCTTAAAATACATTCTCTTTACAAAAGAAACAATAATTAAATATATTAGAAATAACTTGAGGTCTCCTTGATTTAAGTGGTTAATCGAGATTGAGATAACAAAAGGTCACACTATTCAGCGAGAGTCGTATTTAAAAATCTCTGACACCTTGTGGTTCTTATTACCACATCTGTTGTAACATTAACATTTCATTTACCTCACTATAATATGTGCGTCTCTGAACAGAATGAGTCGCATTATAGCTTGAGCGCAACGTATAGATGTCTCTATAGGAATTGACTTTCTCCATTGTTTAGCTGAACTCTCTTGATAGAAATAGCGGTGTTAACAGTCAGCAGAAGAAACAAGCAAGCGATGTTATTAACCCAAGTGTGACGTTTATGTTTACAGAGGATGCCGCAGGTGCTAGAAGAGTGTCGGGGGCGTGCGCTGTGTGTTCCAGTGATGTCGGTGGCGTGGCGCCCAGCACTGCTGGACCTGGATCATGGCCGGCAAGCCTGAGCAGCCTCCCTCTTATTCAGCTCCCCCAAATCAGAGTGATCGGCATCCCCAGCAACCGCAGTCTCAAGGTGTTCAACAGAACAGCGTTCTAGTGTACGTTTCGGGGGATAGTTTGGCTTACGCAAGTGCGGTTGGCCAGAATGTTGTTGCCAGTGCTGGTACTGGCTACCAGCATCAACACCAACAACAACAGCATCATCAACAACAGCAGGGATCGTATGTCACCGGGTTGCTACCTCAAGTGGCTTGCGGCGGATATCCCACGAAGGCGACGACGCACAGCATCGACGTCGTCGGCTCAAATTGTTGTCGGGGACAGTTCTTGAAGACATCCGACTACGTCAACTCTGGAGGGCACGAGATTGCAACTCAGCAGCTCGATTGCCAACAGGATCGGACGTTGGTATGGGGGAATGGGCCCCGGTACGGAGGCGGAGGAGGCGGCAGTTTGTACAACAACTGTCAACAAGAACGTCCCTTAGTTTGGGGGAATGCCCAGAGGTACAGCAGCGGGGCTGCAGGTGGATTAGTAGGACTGAACGGCATCGCTCCGGAACACGGTTTCCCAGGGAAGATGATCCCTTCGACGGCTCTCGAAGATGGAACCAACAATGTCACTTATCCGGTGCAGGTCTCTCGACTGCCGGAGGGTTACGTCGCCAACAAGCGGATAGCCTTCGCACCTAATGTGGCTGACCAGGTCCCTGATGGCTGTGAGGGTGTCTACAGTGGAGAGAATAATGTTAGAATCGCGTTTGTGAGACAGGGTATCTACCCTGGCGATGGGGAGGAACTCCAGCATCAGGGCATCAGCGAAAAGGGAACCCGGGTACAGGGACAGGAAGCTTTGGAGAAGCAGATGAGCTTCGGCTCAAATTGTTTGAGCAGTGTCGGGCGCTGTGATTCGGTTCGGTCAGACACAGCTGAGTCGACCTGCAGCAGTCTGAGCAGCCCAGAGAGCCAAAGTCAGCTGCAGGATTCGACTGCGGTGGTGACGAATAATGTTTACGCGCAGCAGGCTGTGCGATCCGCGTCGCAGGTACATGTTCATCACAGTGTTGTGTCGAATAATGTGAACGCTAGTGCAGCGACGCAACGACAACAGAGACAACAGCAGCAACGGCAACAAACGCAACAGCAGCCCGCCATCTCCATTCCTCCCGGGTGGAAGAGGATATGCACGAATGGAGTCATCATTTATATCAGGTGAGGAACTTTAAGACAACTTATTACTTTGTTGAATTGGTGGAACAATCAAGGTTAAATTCTCGAACCAGGAGATGTACGAACATCATCCTCGGGGAGTTGAGTATAATCATTCAGGTCATTTAGATTTGAATTTGACTTTTGAATTTGACGTTGAGAGTTTAAGAGAATTCATTCACGTATTGAAATTCTAGTTGAATTTTCACATGTAAGTTTCTATATAGATGAATTATTTTCTTAGAGATTCAAGTATTTTCCAAACTTCGGGTATCTTATAAACACACTGAGATAAAATTCATAAAGTGGCTTCTTTGATCTTTTCGATACAACCTGTCTTTTCAGACGTACAAATAAGCCCACGCGATTGCTTCGACAATATCGTTCGATGGTCCCTCGAGGTTTCTCGCCTCACGTGGTAGTTCTAGTGCTTGACCTCGATGCTAAATCATATTACTTTCAGCAATGCCTCGCTCTCTCGAGGGATTAGGGCTATTAAATTTGTCTTTATCGAGACGCTGATGTATTACATCGGTCCTCGAATTTGAAGAGGGGAGAACTCGTTTTGCTGGTTACACAATAAACAAAAAAAGAGATCGGAATAAAAAAAAATAAATTAAGGTTACGGGGACACGTGGTTGAGCTAGAGGCGTCATGTTAGGTTGAACTATTAGGGAAGAGATGAAAGGAGACAAAAAAGAGGAGCTAAAGGATGTTTGTTAGGTGGTTTTGAATGGCAAGCGAGAAATCTTGAGTGGGTGGGGGCTGGACGTCAAGATGACTAGATAGATGCTGGGTAACAGTGCCGAATGTGAGCGATGGTTGCGTAACTGGTGAACTATCGATGCGGTCGTGTGGCGATTACGTAAACATGATAATTGATTGCTTGGGTTTTCTGTTTAACGATCTATCGAGTTGTTCTTTCGGCAAGCAAAATTGCAACAACAAAAACATGGGCCCTGTCAGGTTTCGATTTAAGAAATAACTTCTTTTTTTTTTTTATTCATTTCATGTCACTCTGATTTTTATTGATGGTATATTGGATTGGAACAGTAGGATTTATATTCAACTTTCGCGGAAGTGCTCAAGAATAAATTGAAAAGTTTACAGTGGAAGGATTTAGAACGTGGTAGATGTAATTAACGATTTAATAGAATTTATATCGGATCGATATAAAACCAGGCATGCGAAGCACAACGCGAATGGCGAATGAGAAAATTGCAATTTATCAAATTGAAAGGGAAAAATCGGTATTTCGGATTGTACATGTATAGGTGGTGTTTCACTGATTTAAATGGAGACACGTCAGGCCATGCCAGCGGGCGCGTTTTGCGATGAGTATTCGGATCAGTGAATTTCCAGTCAAGCAATGGACGAACGGACACACGGATAAATGTGTATCATGGATGGCCGATCGGTGGGGATCAATCATTGGTTGCATATATACCAAGACAGGAAAGAGCTTCGCGGTATATGATCAAATCACTCCTGCACCTATCTAAATAGAATCATCCACTGTACAGGGCCATCGACATCACATTCATAAATAAAATATATTTTTCACTTTCGACTTAATACAGTATTCATCCACGTGGAATTTTTTAATATATATACAAGAATTGAAGATCACGGAACAAAAGTTGGTTTAAGATTTTGACTAATTAATTCATAATTTCTCATATGTTTGAAACTTGTTCTATGAGATGGAAATCAAGGGAGATTATGAGAGTAAATATTTTAATTAAGGTCTAATTATGGGGTAATTAATGAAAGTTGTGGGAAATTAATCAGAGGAGTGTGATGCTGTGTTAAAGGAGCTAATCGAGGGATACAGAGAGCGCACGCGTTGATCGTTCATCAGGCGAATGGTTTGGATATACATCGGATACGAAGAGAGAATTCCCTGTGGAAAATGCGTTACTCTAAAGCGCAAAAAGCCATAGGTAAATGCAATTGAACGCCAGGTCGGTGACGATAACGACGTAGATATCCACTATTGCGCAGCGAGCGAACACGATCAATAGTATACCTCGTATCAAGTATACGTCCGCCGAATTCTCTCATCGATATCGCGACATTGTGTCTGCAAATTCAGATTCCTGAATCACGGAGTAATTTTTGACGCGAAAATTGTATGTTTATCCTCTTGGAAATACAGAGAAAATTGGGTGGAAAGTTATATAATGTTAAATGAGATTGAATATATGTAAACGACATTTTTTTTTTAATTAGAAGGTATAATAGATTCTGAGATCGGAATGGAAAAAATATGTTTTTCTCTAAGTCACAAGTATAGGTTGTATGTTCAGTGATTTAGATCTGGCTCCGATTTCATAATTTCGGTTTGACGTCAGAGTTTTTGATGGATCAGAAAAAAATACACGTGATGTCTTATAGGCTCTTGAAGACATTGATTTCGATGAAATACGACTTAGGAGAGGCGAAAATAGCCGATGACTCAATGGGAAATTCCACGCGGGCTCGAAAATGAACCAAGGTCGCGCACTTCGTACTTCATTCGCCTTTGAGAGTTAACGAAAAAATGTATGAAACACAAAAAATTCGGGATTACTTGATTTGTGATTTGTTTTCTGCTTATAAAATCAATTTCATATTCAGTAAATAAGTAAATAAGCAAATAAGTAAAGAGACAAATTCGGCGGTCGTAACTCGATCGGAAAATGCCCCCATGATTGAAACTATATATCTCGTCCCAAAGTTGATTTTGCTTTGCTGCAACGCAAATTTAATTTAACTGATCGTTTTATTATACTGCTTTTAAGTTCAAAGCGTAGCAGGTTTAGTAACCAGTGAAACGTTTAAAAACTGGAAAACCGCAATGGCGTCGTCTGTCAAGGACGATAATAAAGCCAAGCCACTGGCCATTCATATAATACCGTCAAAGTAATGCTGGTATTATGGTGCACATTTGATGATGAAGGGGTATTTTGATGAAGAGGGTAAGGGGTTTGGAAACCCTCACGTCATGCCCGCGAAGCTTTCATATATAAAGTGAACGCGATATTCGCGTAATGATCCTGCAGACCGCGTTTTGTACAATCTCGTAGTTTATTATACCAGAGCGCTAGCACCAAGCGAAAATCCATTAACTAAATGCTACGAAAATGTTATCACTGTTCGCATGAAATAACCATCTACCAAGAATTCTCCTCCGTATCTTTACTATTTTATCAGTTGTTTTAAGTAGGGAGGAAGTTATCATGGTTTTGATAAATGAGAGCTTTGCGAATTGCAGATAAATTTTTGATAAATATTTGTTTAGGAACTGTATAACTAACAGTAATAATTCACCAAATAATAATCCTCGTTGTTTGAAGTGCATTTTAATATTAGAGGTAGAAATAACAATAGTGCAACGGGTTTACATCGATCGCCTTAAAATAAGTATATGTTTGATCTATGTTATATATGTATGTGCAAGCTCGTCACATGCTATTTGAGTGCTTCTAACATTTACTTATTTACATATAGTTTATTCGTGAGCATTTCTTTCTCGCGTAGCATTTATATTTAATTTTAGATTGAATCACGTTCTATATATAAAATAAATGCTGAAAGTCGCGACTCTATATTAGTATTAAAAATTAAATAGAGTAGAGAAAGATATAGATTTGAATCAAGAAAGGAAGATTCGTTTGTCAGGTTGACTCTAATTACACCCCCGGGGGGGGGGGGGGCATGCAGCGAGCAAGTAACACGATCGTTTGTGTTCTCATTAATAATTACTGTACAAGGAGAGTCGATGCACGTCACGATGACGGTTATAATTAGTGGCTGCTACAGAGAGGGTTGAGGGCTTTACACGAGCCGGTTGAACCGGGTAACTTTGCAAGAATCAGGTAATGTATAGTAGGTATCTTCTAAGCTATTACCTTATTATACAATCCACATCTTCTACATACCTACATTTACAACTATACATTCTATACACAATATAGAATAGGCGCGCTTACCTCTATAGTCTTCTTATGGTTATTCACTATCCCATTCTCCTCATTTCAATCGCACGAGAAACTCACGTATCTCAAACTACCTTGTTGGATGTTTATTATATAAAATGAATAAACGATATTTAGCAGAAATACAGAAATGATATTTATTAAAAGCTAAACCGCAATAAAAAAGGTCCTTCTTCAGGTCAAGAAATTATAGGGTGAGAAGAACTGCATGCATAAGGAAACATTCTGCTAGGAGGATAAAGTACAATTGTATGTTGTCTCGCTCATGCCATACACACAGAGAAGATACAAATTATACCAGGATTTTAGCTTAAAATCCAATATACATATTTTAATTAGAATCAACGATGCATAAGCAGTCAATGCATTCTAATTAGAGGCATAAGCTTATACTTGGCAGGGCTTTTGGAAGGGAATCACGTCGAGAATCACATCAGATTTATACAATTCAATTCTTAACATCATTCGAAAATATAAAATTGGTAGGAAATGTTTATGAGGTGAATGATTGAAAATAATGCAACAGAACAACGTGGAAGTTAAATAGCTTCCTGCTCGAAACCCACACTAAGTCTGCATGTCTAGTGTCTGTTGTAGTTGAACATGAACTGAACATGAACTGAACATGAACTGAACAGTCAACACACTGAATCTGTAACCGTTAGCTTTCTCCTCTCGTGTGGTGATTTCTCCGAGATCTGGAGATGGGAAAAGAGCAGAATGTGTATATCCTAAAAACATGACATACCAGCTGCACTCGATATGCCTATTATCAGTGTTCCGGTGCAGTAGGAACTCCGCTCGTTTGACTATAGTTGGCACGTTCAATAGTGCATACGTAACCAGGAAGCGCTCATTTACGAGTCCACAGAATCAGCTTCGCTTTAATGACAAAATAATTACTACATGCTGGCTGGTTTTACTGCAAAATCGTGGTAGTAAATACATTCATGCTTATTACTTACTGTCATTGTTCATTCGGTTTTATTATCCAAGTGTTTAATTTTTTTAGCGTTAATTGTGTTATTCACTTATATAATGCCATTTTATCTTGATAATCTTTAAAATTTTGCACTTTTGTAATTTTATAGGTGGGTTGAAGGATTGGAGGAATTATGAGGGTTTAACTTTATTTTTTGTCCAAGCATATCTCGATAATGGTTACTTTCTTTATCTAAAGCTTAACTAATGTTCGTTCGAGAGATATTTATATAGTGGAACCTTTTTGTGTGCACATATCGGTTGATAATAATTTCCTATGATATGAACTCGGAAATGAGTGCAAGCTAATGTTGTACAAACTATCATTGCATGTCTGAGAATAGGTTCCTTATCGCTTTTACAGTCACAAATGCGATTCTACACCTCCTTTACTTGTAAGTCCCAGTCGAACCGTGGGAAATGAAGTCAGGCCAGTTGACAAGTGAAAAAAGTTGTGGAGGGAAAAGTAAACTGTAAAAAAGAAGAGAGAGAGAGGAAATAATACCGAGATCGTAACTGTATAACATGTAACACTGGTGCGGGTGCTGTGCCAGATGTACATTCGTTTATGGCATGCTCTAAATCTCAGAACCCAAGCCGCTGGCAACCATCTCAAAGTAGATTACTGTCGTAAATTATTGTGTCGAATTGGGGCATTTAAAACCTCTTTTCAATTTGAGTTTCACAAGGCTTGTTTCATTTCCGGTTTGTTCACATTTCTTACTTACATTGCTTGTTTTGCCTGATTTGTCACTTTAATCCGGTTCTCTTTAAGGTACATATATATACACCAACTATCTTAAACGTGTTACGTTCCTGACAACCCTTGAGGAAAATGGGGGGGATTTATTTTAAGGCTTCCCTTTGATCTTCGAGTCAGGAACTCGAACAGTGGGCTTAGTCAAATTGCACAGTCATTTGTTTAGGCAGATTAGCATATTTGCCTTTGATTTAATGCCAACAGTAGGAGGCATTTATTGACGTATTTGTGTCCTTAATCATCCTTGTAAAAATATTAGTTAATCCTCTCGTAATAATGAGGTGGTCAAACAACTTGTCAGGAAAGTGTTAACTTTAAAGCCTAATCTAAATCCCAAACCTAGCCACCTAAATCTCGGGTTCGTCCTGAGTAAACAGATCATACCTGACTGGGTTTATGACACCTCCTTTCGAGGATTATGACAGGTTGAAATCTCTTGAGACCAGTTTAGTATAATTCCTAAATTCTGTGGAACTTTTATGATCTTTGCCTAGTTATCCTAATAGTATCTCGTTATTGCTCATTATTACTCATTATTACACATTATTACTGAGGTAACTTGGAAATTGACCTGAGTACATTTCTGACTTAATAAATAAGAGAGGTACTTATACTTGGAAAGGGTGAAAATACAAAAGTAATTTTCTCAGTTTGGAAAATAAATAGTGAGGCACAAAGGAGGTGCTCTGCCAAGGGGTGAATAACTCGAAAAGAGAAAGCGTGCAATCACGCCCTGGATCCATGGCTCTTTATGGCAGGGAAAAAAAATAATAAAAAAATAAAAAGACAGAACCAAAGATACCGGTGGGTCGACCTTCCGGCAGAAGTTGACGCGTACGAGTGCAGCCTTTGATCCCTTTCAGTGTCATAAAAAACTTGGTATGTGTAAAACGAAGAGAGCTAACAATGCTCGACGAACAGCAAACAGCCTCACTCTTTCCTTTTCAACATTCATCTCTTTTCAAACCAATCTTTACCGGTTCCTCTTCCTTCTTTTTGAAACTCTCTTACAAAGCACAGAAGTCCCTTCTAGAGACGACTCCGGTTCAATAAACGAGATTAAGTTTTATATTCTACTTTGCGAAAATTTGAAACCGACCCATTTTTATGTTTCATTCTTAAATTGTCTGCATTTGCGATACGGACTTACTATAGAACAGATGCAACGATTTTGATGAATGTTATGAAACAAACGACCTTGTTGCATTTGACCTTCTGGGTATAAATTATTATTATACAATACGTAATGCGATAAGAGGCAATGTGTCGGACGTGTGTTTCTTCTTGACCTTTGCAGTGGAATGAGAAGGGGTGAATGAGAATAAATATACAGGACTCTGTTTATCAATAGATGTTAAATTATGATAATATTAGGCACCCGAATCCAGATGTTGATCAACATACATTAAACATCTTGGGTTACAAACCACGTGAGCCCAAATGAACTCTTGTCGATTTTTTATTTTCTTCCTCCATTCATACTTCCGAGTTAGTGTAATGTTTCACTCGTTCATATGCTCTGCTTTCAATCATTCTCAACTTGCTTGTGACGCAATTTTTATGATTATTTCTACTCATTCTGAAATTACTCCTATATTTCTTAAGAGTTCTAATATTAGAATATCAAATGTTGGAAAATGTCTTTTCGTTATTAAAATAATTACGACTATTAGTTATCTAAAATATATTCATATAATAAAATATCTAGTCACTAGAAATATAAAAATATTATATTCCGCGTTGAGAACACTATTGAATTTCGCCTTTCTAATTCCAATCTAATGGTCTCTCGTTGACCGAAATCAGTGGCCCCTATATTTTTTTACTCATGATCCGAATTGGGACAGAGATTATCGAGACCGCCTTTTGTGGATTTTGTGTTGCTGTTGATCTTTGTGTGTGTGAGCAAAGTAAGGTCATGCTTCACCGTGCGCGATCTCATTGTCCACAGTTTGATTAGTGAAACCGGGTCACTCGCGTCGCTACACAGAGTAATCACTATGCATGTAAATTAATCTGCTGTCTCGCGTTTCGCAAGGCTTTGTCTGAGGGCACGTGGTCGATGCTGCGGATTGAAAAACTTGGGAAAGCTTCCAAATCGGATTTCAACGAAAATTAGTCTCGCGCTTGACGTCAATCGAGGTTTACTTTTGTGGTATCTTCGTTATTGTTCTGAATTTATAGCTCTTCCAACTGATGAAGACTAACTAATGATTACTCATTTGCACCACAGCACCCTTTGTGTCAAAACTATTATAATAACCCAGTCCTGCTCGACTGTCATGTAAACAAATTCCGTCACTGGCCACACACATTAATTCTACGAATTAAAATTAAAACCAACAACTTGAAATGTATATCAAAGCTATATACACTTGCTCCAGTGAATTGTGAGATCGAATCGAGAAAGAGAGTTCGATAGCAATTAACTTCGGATAGAAGAGGGTACGAATGGCATGGGGTGAGATGGAAGAGGAAGTGGATGAGGAATAAAGCAGTGTCCCCAATCGATGTAACGAGAATTACTGCGAAACAAAGGGATCCCGAAGGAAGAGCAGGGTTGGGGCAAAGGTGAAAGCTTCGTGGGTTCGGGGAATGAAGGATAATTACGTTAAATAACCGACCGAGGTGAGAATGAACCGGATAAACGGCACTCTGCCAGGTATCTCGCGCGAAACTTAAACAGACCTAATATCAGAGACAATGCCAGTGGCAATGGGTGTGCTACTCCATTGTACTCTCTTAATTAAAAGCGTTCGCAATCATCAACTGTTTCTTTCATTCGACGAGCACGTATCCTTTTCCTTCGATCAACTCGCTGCTACAGCTCTCAATAGATCCTTTTCAACTCTAACTTTTCTCCGATAATGAATAATATAGAATAGAGGTGTTCTCTTCAGTATCTAATTGGATTTTTTATAGTATGCAAACAAGAGTCATTGATTGAAAAATTAATGTGTTTAGAAGGTATGTGTTAGGGTAGCTGACGGAGACGGGAGAGGTCGATGAAAGAAGTAGGAGTGGGGCAGTGGCGCGGCTGGTGTATTGCTGAACTTCAATTTAGTTATTGGCCACCTTTGACCATTACTGGCCACTGAAAATGATCATATGTTAAGAAATATTTCCGTAAAAATTAATTTTATTGCATGGAATATATTAGTTTGTCTAATTTTGCAAGAGTATATTTTCTTAAATGAGAATGGGAAGTATTTACGATATTTTACAATCGTTAGGGAAACAACCGTATGAGCAAATGAAGGAGGCCGGATGCAATTATCACGCGTGGCCGTGACAGATTGATCCTTCGTCACCATGTGCCACTTTTCGCTTAATATAACCACAATAATTACATCTTTTAAGACGCAGCAGACGGCAACACGCGAAAAAATGTACTATGCATTTAAAATAATAATAAAGCGATGAAATATACTTACTATCGAAAATACTATCGAATTTTTTATTTTAATAATTATTTGTAACAATTTCTTTCTTGTTTGTTCCAGGTGAGATTTTTCATGGTTCTTTTGAGACTTTAGACACCCTAAGTTGAAGGTGAGCAGTTAAATTTAGTACACATCGTAAAAGTAGGAAACCTCCAGAGTTTTGTAACGAAATAGTATTTTGAACTAAACCTTGAGCACCACTAACTTCTTCTGAAATTTTTGGTAAAGATACTGGTTTCGTAAAGTTTTCTAAATAAATACAAGAGTAGAAGAAAGTGCAAAGTGTGATATGGTGCATATTTTATAGAGTAAAAGGATCCATATATAAATATGCATAACATGAGTATGGAGAATTGCAGTCGATCTTTTTCGCGTGATTCGAGAATCGTGTTTAGTAAATTCTTTTAAAAAATGTGGTTATTGCAGTCGTGATTTTGTCGTTAAAAAATACCCTGTATATAACAGGGTTGAAACGGGTTTATCTGCTTGTCCTCGAAAGAATCTTTAAACCAGGAAAACCATCCATAAACCTTCCGTTTAAAACCGCGGTGGTTTAAGTGTGGGTGGTAAAAAGCTGAGGGCAGGGAAGTTTACTCGAGCTTATAAAACCAAGGCAATACAGAATTTTCCAAGGATCTCGATATTCCACCTCATTTACAAAGCGACGTTCTACCATTAAATTTCCCAACCTCTAAGGAAATTTCCTAATAATCGACCATCATTGAAGAGTTTTTACATGAAAATTCCATGCAGATTTTCTTTAGAAGTCCTATATAGAATTCTGTATGGAAATTTGATGAAAATATTAACATCTTTTCGCTTTAGGAAGCGATAAAATACATTTTTCCTTTTGAGAGCGACAGTTTCATTATACGATCGTTGACTGTCATAAAGCCAATCACGCACAAAAGTGTCGTATCGTATAAAATGTAAAAGTTGCTAGGAAAACGACCAATAAGAATAAGCGAAAGATAAAAGGTGAACTTCATACCATGATATTCGTCTTTTTTTTTATGGAATATATGACATATTTTCTCCACATATTCCTCACTTTATTCGCCCTCTTAAAACAGGCTTTCTTATTATTTTTTATTCGACAATGCATGTTATTTTTTCATTTCATGTAGATGCAAAAACGCTAATATACAAAATTGTCAATGGCAGCGTTGTAATTTTTAATTTCATTTTGGCTTCTTACAATAGAGTATATACAAAAAAGATGCGATTTTAGTAACTATTAGATTGTGTAATGTTTAGTCCTTTAGGGGATGAAGGAGTATAAAAGGGTCGGGTTGTCGTTAGTCTCAATTCGTCGAGCTATTGCTTTAGCTCTATTAGAGGACGAATGAACTCGTAGTTGGCTAACAGCTAACGTTGGCTTGGCTCAGTTCCGCTCAGCTTACCTTGTCTACCACCACCAGCCACCAAGAATCAATAACTCCTCGTGGTGGAGTCAACCTCTCACCCTCTTCACTCTTTCCCCTTTTCGGACCCTTCCCAGTTCCCTATTCCCTTTACATTTACAACCTTACGCTACTTCGACTACAACTACGCCACAAGTTCTCGCGAGGGGGGACATGCACACACATTACACGATTACACACACCACACACACTCTTCTCGGAAGATTCTTCTCGATTTTCTAGAACGAGCGAGGGCTTTCTACTCGTTGCCATAACCCCTCGCAAAAACAAAGAAGCGCAACCAACCAAAGAAGCACCCCGATGGAAATATTTGACCCTTTAACGATAGGGGAGGAGATATGATGATGGAATTCGTGCGCAATAGAAAGAAACAAAGAAAGAAAAGAAGGGAAGGAAATAACTGCGACGCAGTAAAAGTTCTGCGCACTAGTTTCATCCCCTAATATAAACTGCGACTTAAGTAAGGAAAAAGGAATATACTTCGGAGAGGGTGAACGTGATTTAGTAGGGAATTCTAGTTTCGGCTTCAGTTTTTCTTACCACAATTATACGTTAACTTGCCCCCGTTATTTTGTTGCTTCTTCAAGTCTCTTTCGTGATGGAAAATAGTTGTCTGTTTATACACTATATAAGGAGTGCGTGCTAGCCACAAGTCGGGCCACTGCACCTCCACAAATGAGTCAGTTCTTATCTCAAACGCTGCATTTCATTACCATGGGATTTAAAGATTAGAGACTTGATTCAATAACAACTTAAAACTTGGAAGATTTGAAAACAAGAAATTGTAAGTTTCCTTTCTGTGTGTACTCGCATAAATTATGGTTACGAGTAATTTAAATTTTAAATACAATTTGCATATATGCACCGGGATTCTTTTACGCCTATATATACTTTGTTTGAGAAGAAATATTGGTAAAGTTTCATGTAAAAATATTAGCATTGCCTTGGATCTTGTGAAGATAAACCTACTTGAAAAACGTGTAGGAAAAATTGAATACCGAGTTTTAATAAGTTTTCCGAGTCAAATATTCGCCCACGCGCGCGCTGGAGTTTACACGAAATGATATCAGCCAGTCTATATTGGATCTTTTGCACATTTTCCTCGCAATCTGGAGGCTGATTATATTTGCGGGGATGAGCGAGCCCCCACATTCAATTCATGTAACGTAATAATGAATTCGTGTTCTATCAGAGGTTAATAGAATATGAATCAGATTAGTTTATATTATATTATCTATATACTCTCAATTTCCTCATTTTCGCAGCAGATTTTCGAGAATACCAATTACCAGAGTACATTTTAATTTTTTGAAATTAATTTCGAATTACATATATATATATATATATAAATATTTAAATGTATTTAATGTATAAGCGAACTTGATTCTCTTTAAATTCGTTTAAAGCACTTTAAACAATTTTTTTTCCTGAGTGTTTTCAAAGTAAATAATGTCGGAAGTTAAATTCCAGTAGTTCACGTTTCGAGGACGTTTACTCGGATTTGCACCATACAGTTAGATGGGATGTAGGATGAAATGTAAGAGGGTAGAAGAGAGGGTAGTCAACCTTGTGTTAACCCAGTTCCGTCCAAGTGATCAATACAAGAATGAACTCGTCAACTACAGTACCCTGGCAAGCAACTATTCATCTCATATAAAACGTGCTGCATTGCACTAAATTTATCTCAAGGCTGTATCGAGTTTTTCTTCTTCATATCGTATTCTCAAACTTTCTACAAAATTATTTTTCAACG
>JAUESI010000003.1:1104551-1118865 GCA_032275145.1 Synergus laeviventris
TTTGCTTTAATGGTCTATACTTTTGCTTCTAAGTAAACGAGATCCGATATTAATACTTCTTACTTTGTTATTTAAAAAAGGACCAAGATTGCGGATCATATCGATTTGAATTCTCGCGCCGTCGTGTTTTAAGATGATGACTAGCGACATCTGAATTTAAACCTCAGAGCTTGGCCGTATTTTTAGATACCTGAGCAGATTTGCGGGAATTCCCTCTCAATATTATCGTTCGACGGTTTGTACAGAGAAGTACCTACTCAACATTAATATCCTTGAACCGCTGGCTAACAAATGCGACGACGCGTCATTTAGAATTATAAGAAGCAGTAGAGATTCTCCTGTCGCGTAATTTGCTTGCATAATGCATTCCTACGCAAACACCCACGTGATTTGACCAGTGTTTCTCTTCCCAAAGAATCCACACTGACAGTTGACGAGATCTTGCATTAGTGAAACTGTAGGTATTTTAATAACGCTCGAAGAGAAAGTGCATTTTATACAACTCTTGAGTCGATGAGATATGAGAGTTCTGATCCTTTTTCCAATAATCATTTATGCTCATTGGAGAAAATTGAGTGAGGAACGAAGATGGATAAAATATATTGTAAATCGCGATCTTGAACGTGCTTGTTAATAAATGATGAAGGTCTCGGCTGAGAAATCGTGCCAGAGTTGCGCACATGTACTGAGTAAATGGATAAGGGAGTGACAGCAAAGAGCGGGTCTGCCTTCGAGAATAACGAGGCGACTTAAATTTAATGCCTCGGGCTCGAGTATCTACAAGATTATACTAAGTTAACAAATACGTATTCCCTAACACATATCGCTACTCGCGACTCTTTTCCAACCTTCTTTATGTTCATAATATCAGATGGAGTGGAAGTAAATGAGATCGCTTTTGTTTTGGAAGAGAAACACATTCAAGGTAATCCAACCTGTCTGAAGTTACTTCAACTTATTTACTATAGAGACGTGTCTTCCAAGTTGCACCAAATTAAAGAAAAAAAATGAGCCAACCATTCGAGAATATGTCTTTTTACAAATTTTCTTTGACAGTTTGAATATTTATGTGCAATTAGCTGAGGAATGGTCTTCAAAACTGCAACTTCGATTTCGATATGAAATTATTCTCTTTCGATTCAATAATAATCTCTTGATTGTATCTCGACATTCTGAATTGAGAAATCGAATTATGTACCTGGTAGCCAATTAATCGAAATAAGAAAGGTTCTCTCTCTTGCCACTCGAGTCATTGCGTTCCACTCAGTGGCGGGGACGAATCCAGTTTCTAGAATAAAATAAATAAAATGAAACTCCAGCGTTCACTTTTTCTTCAGTGCTTTCTTTTTTACAAACCGTCAAGATGCGCTCGATGCTAACGCGCCAACAACCTCGGCTGATTAGTCGAAATTCTTTCCTCGAGAGGATTCCGAGGTTCGCTATCAAAATAACTTGACTCGCCGAACGCGCCGACATCCGCGAAATGCAAACGAGAACAGCGATGCACTTTTAAAAATCGACAATTCTCTCAAATCTCTTCTTAAATTATATCTCTTTTTTTATTACGAGACTTTTTCTTACAAATTTCTTTAAAAACTATCATCAATTTATTCTAGTTTAATTAAACCGAGTTTATTCAGGATGAAAATGATTATCTCGGGTGGGTGATAAGGGCACTTAATTGAGATGCAATATCTCTTTAGTGAGAAAGAGGAAACTTGTTATCTCTTATGGTCCAGTTAATCTCATCGCACAGCCACCAGCTTGAAGTAAAGATCAGCGCGTTCTTGATTGACGTTGATTGCGTTCCGATATGCAATTGGATTAGAAAAAGGTCTTCTCGAGTCTCTGCTATAGTTTTTATTTTATTCAATTCGTATAAGAACTTCTTGCAGATGCTGCGTCTCGAAACGTAGTTATTGAAAAGCTCGCATTTTAATTCTATTTGGTGGTTGAATATAAACTCTGAAGTGAGTAAAATAGTTATAGCCAACGCGATAAAATTACGGTTACATGTAGCACGACGCATTTCGCTATTTCTAGAAACGAGTTCTTGCTGGGTATAAATTGAATGTAAACAATTGATGGAAACAAGGTTTTTGTATATTTTGTACACGTTGTCACATTGTGCTGACTTTATGGATGTTTTTCTAGCTTTAAAAAAATACTGAGATCGACGAATAAGAGTTCGCATAAATTGTGTGCAGTTTATTTATTCTATAGAGTAATATGTAGTAATATAGAGTATATCTTCAAAACTATAAACAAATTTTACGGTGTTTTTATGAGTGGAGGTATTGAACGCCATCAAAGCGTTGGCGTTTACAAAGACCCCGTACTCGGCCTCCAGTTTGTTCGTTACCAGGGCGAAGGTAGATCTCTCACCTCGACCTTCGCAGCCCAAAGGCGGTCGAGCTTGACCTGGCGACCTTCGAAGATTCTCGCGTGAATTCTCTCATGACCGCGATGCGGGGGCGACTGCAGCCAAGTATGTGGTTGTTTCACCTACGTGTAACGTGGGCGAACAACAGAGAAAAGACACAAGACGAGCGACTATCGACTTAAAGAGGGGCTGAGCAGGGTCGTCCGGAGTTCTCTTTATTTAGCGTAAGGCAATAGTTTATACGATTATTCCCTTTGTTCTGCGGGACCGAGCAGGGAGATAAGAGCGACCCGTTTCCGTTGCACACTCTTGGTCGGATCGTCATTAAAACCGTCATAGTGGCGTGAAAAGACAACGAATTCCATGGGTAGCTTCCCACGGGACGTTTCTCGAAACATTCAACCGATCTCCGGTAGTTGTTAGACGCTGACATCACTTCCTGTTGTTGAATTCGTAAATATGAATATGAATATTCTCATACTTGACTGTCACCTTGATCAGCCCAAAGACATCATTTCAAAGTTACTTAAAAATCAATTCCACCCCGCCGGAAGAGATCACTCTCGCAGAAGCAGTTCGGCAAAAGAATGGGCCACAAACGAGAAAGCTCAGTGATGTTTACGCAGATCGCTTGGCCACTTTGGCTGTGAGGAATGGATGGAATCGCAAGATAAGAAAAACAACATCCTTCATCCATGCATGCATCTGCCCTTCATCTACCTTCTCTGATGTCTTTGACTCCCTTTTTTTGTGACCATTCTCTCCTCATTCTTTTTTCCCATTCTCCATTCGAGACATGGTGCAGAAAAGAGAGGCAGGTGTTTCTTTCGCGTAACTTCCGGCATACCATTAGTCGAGCGATAAAACTGCGCCAAGCATTTGAGTTTGAGAGGTTTGGGTTTGGGCTCAGACTCAGAAGCAACAACAACGAGGTTGAAGTCAAGAGCTCAGTAATCGAGCAGATCTATCTAAAAGGGATCTAAAAGAGGATCTAGTGTGCCGATCTTGCGCAACAGCAAAACAGGCTCCACTGTAATGCTCTCTAGATACAATCGAATTACAATCGGATCAACGATCCTTGTGCACGCTTTTATATGCCATCCTCTTTTCTCATGATCGTGAAAGTTAATTGTGTCGTGTCGCGTCTCCTCGATGAATAAAATTGGATCAGTGAAAAGTACTTGGAACCTTAAAGAGGATGCAATTAGCAGCGAGATAATAACATGTACCTTTTTCGGTTTGGTGCATACGTTATATGTATAACACCGGAAGACAATCAAAGACTTTTTTCACGCTCCAGACAAGCTGAATCTACTTTCTGACGCATTAATAAGATGGGGCATGTGAGCAAACCAGTTATTGTCTCCACAGATTTGAAAGCTGAAATTGGGCAAATTACAGAAAGTAAAAAACCTCTTCTCAATTGAACTCTGCCTCAATTAAGCAAAGCCTGATTAATAATACCGATAAAAAAAAGTAACTTCCACTCTCTTGATTACAAATTCAGGAAATTTTAACCCACTTTCAACAAGGAAAGCGGTTCAATCATACCTCCTTGTTGCTTTTTCTGGCTATTTCCTCTCTTCATCTATCTCTTCATATATTCCGCTTTACATCGCTCGTGCTGCCCCAGCAAAGTGAAAAATCTCTTTTGCAAGCCGGTACACGTTTCCGCTTCTCTTGTTCGCGCTTATATTTTAATATTTGAGTATGAGAGCCAGCAGCTTCCGCGGAAAGAGCGTTGAAAGCGCCGCTAAAAGGGACTTTGAGCACGTAGTCAACAACAGTAGTGCGCCGGAGGACTGGGACATGTTGGGATGAGGCACAGAAAAGTATTCGTAGATACACTATATACCCAGCGCGTTTAATTCAGAATTCATGTAAATAACGCCGCTGTTTTTAACCGGGTGAATCCATGTTCCTGCCTTCACTATAAACATCGGTTTCTACCTCGCGGTTGTAACGCTGAATTAGAGTGCTGGCATCGCATTGCATTCGTATCTCGCTGTTTTCGTTTCCACTTGCTAGGTTTATAAAGTACACTTGTCAGAATATTGTTCCGAGAGAGTATTTGATGTTTTTTTCTGGTAAGTCCGGGGGTTTTTCATTAAATAAGTGTGCAGCTGGTAGAAACTTTAATTCATGAATTATGAGAAAAACATGTAACCGCAATTATATTTTGATTGACTATTTAACTAGAAAAAAGTGCTTCATTGTCATCAGTAATTTCGCACAATTAATATCAGTCTCTATTAGAAAAGATTACTTTATCCGCTTAATGCCGAGACAGATTAATGAGCATCTAATTTAAAAGTTACACCATTTATTTTGATGTTTTGACACAATCATTGAGCATAATTACATCCTCCCGAGTAAAAACGCCACAGAGAAAGGAAATTATACCAAAAGCAGAATCTCACTCTCAACGCGCACGAATCTTTCATTTCGAGTCAATTAGTACTCCTTATAAAAGTGAGACACGCAAGTTTCTTCATCTTTTTATGGAAGGGAGATAAAACGAAAGAGAAGTAGAATATTGAAGTGAGAGCGACAAAGAAAAAAGGTTTGTCGAGATAGTAGAGGGATGAGGGAATGTTATAGGTATATAGGAAGATTATAAGCGTTGTGTTCCATTTGCTTTAGTTATAGTCTATACTTATCTCTTTCTCTCTTATTCTTTTTAGCCAGAGAGGTTTTTACGGTCGACTATGCTTGAGGTGTAATATCCATAACAAAGTCCCTCGTTCTCCTGTCGCGACTTTCGCAAAAGCTGTTAAATAAATCGTCTGTAACAAAAAAGAAAGCAGTTCAGCTCAAATCGGCGCTCGTGAAAATTAAGATAAAGCTCCGGTCGTAGTGACATTGCGGAAGCAACGGGGATAATTACTATTTACTGTTTCTTTTTTCACGACTGTACCTCCTAGCTGTTCCGTCATATCTACTTCCGGTTTACTCAAGCGGCGCCTCGTTACAATTTTTTTCAATGTTTTATTTAAGTGCCAGAGTCTACTATTACTATGCATTCTTTTCTTTTATTACTTCCCTATTCGTTTCCAATTTCTTGCCTCTTATTTTCTATGATCAAATGAATTGTTGAGGCAATTGAAACGAATTTTATTATAAAACGAGTAGTAAAAAGCAAATTACGCTACAAATCTCGTCTATATATATTGACTCGGACAAAATGCCAAAGAATGAAAGCAATCCGGTCATTAAATCGAAAAAAGCACTTGAACGATAATGGAATCCAAGATCCATTTGCACCAGTTGTTTCTTCTTGTTTCGCACTTTCCGCCCTGGAAAGAAAATTCTCCTCGTCGAGACAGGGTCGGGCTGAGTGGGAAGGGGAGAGTAAAACTAGAGAACGAACGAGAACTTCCTAAGGAAACTGCTCGGGGATCGACGATCTGCGCAATATCGGGAAAGCTATCGCAAGCTCTAGCTACTCGTTTGTTTTTGTGTTTGCGCGCCATGAAATCGGGGAAACAGGATCTCCGTATCTCCGGCAGTAAATACACGACTATCTAGGACTTGGGATGAGAATGTGGGTGGAAAGGGGTGGATCTCGATGGCGATAGGAACGTCGGTGGTGGTGAAGGTGAACTTATAGAGGCCACTGATAGAACGCTAAGTGCATTTGGCCAGGTTCCAGGCGAACGACTGCTAGGGCTTTCTCGACGTAAAATCACTGAACCAGTCAACCCCATCCCTTGTAAAATCCCCTCTCACAATGCCGTGGTGCATGCTGCCAAGAAACGATCGAACGTTGCCGAATGCATCGACGAAAAAAGGGATTCGAGTCTTGTATAGTATTGTAGTACAGATATATATATATATTTCGTGAGACGAGGGTGCTCTTTTGCATGAAGATTTCTCTGTAATTCAGCTGGTATTCCATTCTATTGGAATTCCAGAGAGAAGGTGGAGAAATAAGTATTCGTCTTTATTGTGATCCTTTTTCTTGGTCTACAGTTGGAAAGGTACAATTCCAGGTTTTTGATATCGAACGCTTCCTAATCTTGATGTTTTCAAACTACACGCTTCAATGGAGATTTTCATCATCTTCAGAGCTGCGTAGAAACTTTCTGTGATGCTGGACCTGCGCAGTAGCTATCCATATCAGATTTACGGTTGCACAGATAACTTCTGGACTTGTGCAAGTATCTTTTCATTAATCAAAGAATTTTCTCACAAATTTGATTGAAAAAAAAAGAAAAACAGGTGGAGAGGAGGTTCAAGTGCACAGCTATTCAAAACCAATTCCCTTCTTTTACGAATGGAATATACGTCACAATTGAGAGCTCGTTTTGTTGAGACGACGTAAATGCGGAGAATGGAAAATACAGTGGGGCGAGAAAGGAATTGGAGAGCCTTTGACTGAATAAGCTTTCCCTCGCCCTCCTATGGTCTGTCTATGGCCCACGGCTACAATCCCGATCCGATTCCCTGCTGTTCCAACAAAAAGCCTCGTGAAAGTGATTCCAGGCACGCGCCTCTTCTCGAAGTCCAACTGGCTGGTACTTCGTACGTTCCACGGGTCTTCGTCGATTAATTCTACCGCCTCTGTCCGACTGAGCGAGCTGTTCGTCCAGGAGATTGTTTTGCGAGGGGCCTGCATGGTCCTCGCCCCCTCCCGCCCCTCTTGATTTCGCGGATGCAGCCGCCTGCAGGTGCTATTTCTGATTGGACCTCACCTTCTTTGGCTGCTGGAATATTGTCTCCTGTGATTCAGATAACCAGTATTTTTGCCCTCGAGAATATAAATCGAGCGAAACCCTAGCTGGAAGAAGAGACGTTTACCTGATATTATTCATATAATTTCATACATATAAATGAAAAGTCGGCATGTTTGTAGCTTTCACCTGCAATGTCTATGGATATTCATCACTTGGACTCAGTTTCCGTGTGAAATATGTTTATTTGTTTTTACCGATTGTCGCGACACTCTCATTTGCCGTATATATAGTTTCGATATGCGGTGCAGACAGAATAAACACATCCAATCCACTCACATTTATCATAGTCTATGCTTTCTCTCGTGTGGAAATGGAATTAATTATACCCCTCGTCATGTAAATAATACTATTTTCAGTAAAGTACCTTCAATTCGATAATATATCAGTGTTGAATTACTGCGTGGAACGTAAAGCCAATTTGATGAACTAAAACCAGAGTTCAGAATTGTTGAAGCACAGTAAACATGAAATGTACAAATTAATTCAAGAATAAGAGATATTTATTTCTCTCTCAATGTTTAGGCAATTTTTAGATATAGATATAAGTAATTCAATCATTCATGCTGTTCATTAAATTATTATAAATTCTCGTATATGGCTCTGCCACGTAATAAACTTGACCCCTCATCAATATTCTGAGTTTCAAGCTGAACTATTATAATGACATGATGACGGTTTCAATTTCCTTTATGATTACTATATTTAATATGAGTGTGGGTTTACTCCCGAGGTAAAGTAATCAATAGTATAAAAGCAGAGAACAGAGAAAAAATAGAAATGGAAATATTACAATAAAATCGTATATTTATTTCTGCTTTTTTTCAGTTTCGTGTCTAAAATACTAAAGCTTTAAAATATATCCTTAATTAATGATTATAAATGGAAGTTTTATACCCAGAAGCAATATCCATCTAATTCAAAGACAGTGAGCATGAATTTTTATAGCTACTTGGCATCCGGATGTCTAACATACTTGACGACTTTCTCTAAAGGAATAAATATGAGTCACTAACATTAGTCAGATTATACGATAGCCGTTGCTTTCGTGAGTCAACTCACAATCAGTTAACTTTACTCGTTAATAATAGTACATGTCACGATACTCTTTATTAATACACTCTGATTATACCTTTTTACCTTCCCCCTCAATTAATTCAGTCAGGTGCGAAGAAATTTCTAATTTGATTATGATATACTATCTCAGTTAGAACATAATGCAGAAAGGCTGGATAAAAAAAAAGTCAATTTGATGCTTCGATCAATCCAAGCTGCCATCTCGGGCACTCCAATTAATAAAACAACACGATGTTGATCATTGCGGTTGGTACAACTGACCGCACTGTTACGGTCGTTCAATTCATTTTCATTCTGGTGTAAGATTGCAGTGTTTGTTGGATGCTTGAAAAAATCTAAAGCGAAATCCAGTGTCATTGCACTGGATAAAAAGTTGCTCTTGATCTGATCTCGGATGCTGGTCACAAAAACAATGTTTGAATAGACATGTAAAAATAAATTCAATCGGGTTTACTTTGTAATTGTATTTAAAAAAAACTGAGACTAATTTTTAATGTTTCTTTTTGTTACAGGTGAGCTTTGAGGACTGATAGCTACATTTAGAGATTGGTGTGAGTAAAAATCCCGTTCCTACTACTGCGCAGCTATAAGTACTATTTACGGCTACGCAGTAGTTTTCTATCGCACTTAAAGCTGCACAGCAGAGTTCTTAATACTTGTTTGAGTTAACTTTCACTTAATTTACTGTCTGCTCACGAAGAAATGAGTAAATTAAAGTCGAACAACTTTTATAATGCGAGCATCAGTTGCAGCAAACGACGAATTAATGTCTTTTCGCGATTCATTGCTCTGGATGCAGGTCTCATTATCTCTAGTGATCAAACCGTGCGAAAGATGAGACCGGTTTGGTTTGTAGAAATCAGACACGTGTTACATCGTGTCCAGCTCTTAACATTCGTCGAGTGTATGGTTGTGTGTGAACTTTGTATGTCTCTTCGACTTTCACCATGAGGCGCGATCGCGGTATCGACCGCAAAAGACCGTGTGAAAGGATTTCTTGCGACCTCTGTACATACAATCGTGCGTCCAACCGACGCTAAATTGTCGATACTCAAAGATAAAGAAATTTATCGATTTTCCAACCTTTTCTCTAGAATTGACGTGTGCATACCGTAAATTAAAATGTCTCTGAACGAGGGTAGAGTAGATAAAGGCTTTGCTCCGACCCGCCGACTTTCATGCCCGTCAACCGTGATTTAAATTCATTGCTCAATGCTGAACTTACGCTCGGGACGAAATGGTATAATTGCTCGCTGTCAATTTTTTATGTCGCAGAGTCTTGCTTGCAAAAGTTTAACGATTGTTGCTTCATATCTGCCAGCGAGTAAAAAAGCTTTTATGTTTTTCTTGCCTTAATTTAGTCTCATTTGGTTCGGTATATTAAGACGACGAACTACACTAGTCTACACACTTTATGCTCAGAAACAATCTTAAAACTTAATACCAAGTATTAATATGATTTTAGTTAAACCTGGATTAAGATCGTTTATGAATTCGAGCGTAATTACGACAAGGATTGGTATTTTAATCTCAGCTTCTAAGTTAAGACCATCTTAAGTATCGATTCTGGCAATTAGCTGCCGAGAGCCGAGATTTAAGTGAAGCTTAACTTTGAAGCTTAAGACATTATAATTTATGATAAGTTTTATATAATACAGAGAATATGCAGATTGATTAACATTTTTTGTGATATCATTACTGTGAACATCAGCTTAGACCATTTTCACTGAGTGCAAGCTACTAGCTAGCATTTCGCGGAACGAAAGCTGAGGAAGTGAGCACGGATTTTATCGATGTGGTATTAACCAGCACGTATTCACCTATTTACTGTAAGAGACTCGTAGGGATGCTCTGTGCATGCCAATCGTGGGTCGTTTATCTCAGGATACTTAGTCCGATAACATCGAACGGATCGTACAGTGGGTTTCAAACGACGAACAGGATGTTCGGCTTATCCCTTCTTTATATATACGTATCGCGAGATACAAATTATGCTTTTAGCTTACAACCGTATAAAGCGGCGTTCATAATTTAAAGGAACCTAAACGCGGAGAAACACGAGAGCGAACTATATATATAAAGACACGTCCCAGAGTTCTTGTACATTATGTAACAAGCACCATTCACATAAATACCATTCACACAAATACTTTGACACTTTTCATCTAGTCATTTGACTAAGGTAAAATTAATTTCATTACAACAGAAAAAATGTTAAGAGTACAGATTACCAGCTCTTCTATAAAGTCTATCCAATAAATTTCAATTTGTGATCGTTGATTTCCAAGAATTAATAAATAGCTTCACTTAATAGCTGCTGCTTCATACCAGCTTCGTACAATCTTGATTGTGTAATGATTCCCTCAAATTGTCGTTCATGGAATCAATTGATGAGATAGGATAAAATACATGTGAGATTAGTGCCTTTTTTAAAAACAATAGCATCCAATCAATCGCAGTAATAAAATATTTGTCATCCAGCAATTAGAGACGTGTAATTTTCCTCTAGTATTGCGACGAAACAAAGGAGGAAAAAAAACTTGATTTATCTCTTGGGTATTTTTCTGGTAATGTGAAGGTCTGAAGGGAAAGGGCCCTGAGTGGTTCATGGTCACGGGGGGAACCGGGAGTGTACTCTTGGCCTTGCACGATTCGTCGAGACCGACTTATAGGGATATTGAAGAAAGGAAGGTGTCCTTCCACAGCCAATGACGTTCATTCCGCTGGAACATGAAGAGTAAACAAGGTCTTAAGTTCTTCATTGTTCTCAAATCAAACCTAACAATCTTGGCAAAGAAAACCTATTTATAATAGATAGACAATCAATCTGGAAACACAAGCCATTCCTTCAATACATTTATGCTAATGCTGATAAGATGCAAACATCCACGTCATGGTTCATTGACCTTTATTGCCAGTTTACGATTCTAAATGGCAACAAGAAAAAAGGCAATAGTGCATGTATAGAAGAAAAGCAAAGTGATGTCTTCCTCGTGCTCATAATCGTCATATCATGATCGGTATTCGCCTACGCTTACCAGCTCAAGGCGAAACAGCAGACAGAGACAGTGAAAGATGGGTTGCGGGGATCATGACGAGTCAGGGTAAATAGAGAGAGGAAGTCTGCAAGTCATACGTCACGCATGTACCCTTGACTTGACACAGCGGCCTGCATTTTACGTCTGGCTTAAGAGACATAAAACATGGCGCAACGAGCTATTGGTCCTGTTTTCCTCGACTTCTAGACGACACGTCGCTCAGATATATCAGAGGCAGTTATTCTCGTTCCCCTTGATCTCCATGCGCTAACCCTTAGCTTTCGTTGATGCCAATTCCAACTGCCTTCTACGACCAGTTCTTGCACCTTGCGACCTGGTCATCCGAAGACGCCTTTAGCCAATTAACGTCCGAGGAAAGTGTTGCTGTCGAAGATCAGTAATGAAGAAGTTCAGGTTGTGTAATGAATACGTTAAGCGGCTCGTGCTTTGATGCCAATTAGCAGAACTACATTACGAATGGAACTGTCTCGAGATAAACAATGTCAACTGAGGCGTGAGCTGCATATCATCCTTTTTTCTATGGTGCAGAAAAAGATAAGGATATCTTGTAAGTCACGAGCCATAGGGGTATATCATTACGATAAGTTGAATCGCGTTGTAAAGCATGAAATCGGAGAATATGAAATCTTATGTTGTAGTATCAGTGTAACATAATGTCTGAGGGGAATGTGAATCTTATGCTTAGGATCTTCTGCAATCGTGGGTGAGTCTTTAAGATTACTAGTTGTTCGTAAAAGTGATTTTACTATCAATTATGAGCATCTTGTGTAGAATTTGCTGTGTTAATTCATGATTTGTATTCCGTACTTTCTTTAATTGGTTCATTAAATATTTATCTTCTATTGAATACCAAAAACTACAGAACAAGCAAATTATGAGGTTATTAGAGGACATGACTGTCAATGATAATCTCCCTCGAACCGGATTGCCATCTCGCGACTTTCGAATTAGCATATAAATACCGGGGAGCGCACGATCGGCATAAGTTTCTCGACAGGGCTAGACCACCAGATCCGGGAGGTCATCTGGCTTGGAAAGCTACCCATCCACAGCGTTTGTGCATAATTTACACTGTTTTTAGTGTCAGTGAATCATTGGGATGGTAGGTGACTGGGTGACTCTATAAACGAAATTCGTTTCTGAGTTTCTGACCTGCTATGGTGGCCAGATATATTGAAATTCTGAAGGCGTGGCGAGTGAATTAGCTGTCCAAATCACCACTGAACATCGATGGCGATTTGTCACGCGCGACTGATTTATTCCTCACCGAAAAGCGCCAAAGGACCAATCCTCTTCCAAACAGAATTTGAAGGAATTATTCATGCATGCTGCTACCTGGTTCTCCTTTTTGCAGATCAGGGTACGATTGTTAGATGCAGGAAAGGGGAAGAGGAATTTTAATTTAGGAATGAGAATGTTTAATAGTAATTATGCAGCAGAAAATCTGAGGCTATTAGGGTCTTGGGTTACAACAAGTTGAGACTCGAGTCTTCATTATTTTATCTCAGGAAATATCCGTTTCTCCAGATTTTTAGAGTCCATTTGTGAGCCACAGCTCTTATTGTGGCTATTACGTAAGACGCGGTTATCTTTAACAGGCTCGAAGGAAGCAGTGGCTATCTTAACACACCATTGTTATTCCAGTAATGGGTTATGAAACGAGTAAGGTACCCAATTCTAAGGTAAGAGCAGCGCTCCCGCTATTGCCGATGCCAGTAAAGTCTGCGTTGCAACTGTACTACATTGGCACAATTGACTTTATGGTCGAGACATAAAGGCGGACCTTATATAAGCTGGCGGATAATCGTCTGTCGCTGCTCCAGCCATAGGCAACAAAGTTTTCAAGTTTTTATTTTTTTTTAACCTTTTCACTTGGATGTTATTGAGGAAACGATCAAATAACGATTCTTGGTATATGTAGGTTCAAAAGCCATTTCTCTGTACAAGGAACAATGCATCTCAGAAAGATGTCTCTATTATATGTATTTTCAAATATCCACAAATTGAAGAATCTATTTTCGTCAGATACTATGAGATCTTGGTTCTGATAGTTTCGAAGGTGTAGAATTGTTTCCTATTGCTTCTTGTTTTGGTGTCTTATATATTGAGTTATCGCGAGGTATGCACCGTCATCATCAGAATGTGCTTCGTAATCATTTGCATGTAGTATATTATGTTATCAGGAATCTTTATTACCTTATCCACATGTGGTATCTTATCGGTAATCTATAGCCTGTGATAATATGTAACGTATCGATAAAACCTTACACCATATAAGTTACACAACTGGTGGATTGTATCTGAGTGTTTTCCTTGAACTTGGGGAAGTGGCTCTAGTGTTTTGCTTCTGTTCTTTGTTGAATGTTGTTTCCATTCAACTACTCAGGTATGGATATTAATTCTAATTTGGAATGAGTCATCAGATTAGTAGCTTGTTCGGTTGGTTTGGTCAGTTGTCACCTAGGCTCTAGAACAACAGCAGCATAATTACCATACTTCTCCACATTGCAATCATTACTGGTCATCAGAAAACACCTAAATCATTCTTTTCCGGCCCACCCCACACTCGTTGACCCTCGTCGACTAGTCGCTCATGTTTCGCCGAAAGTGACGAGGCAAAAGTAAAATAATGATCGAGCTTTGCGTGTAACGCAGAAGCTCGCATAGTGTACGCGATAATATGGTAATACCTCAGACGATAGGATCGCATTCGTCCAGCGTGGCACAGTGAGTGTAGTAGGAGTCATAGATAGTATGCTAGACTCTTTGTGCTCTGCGTGTTCACCCCGAGAAAGTGCGCCACGTGATTCTATAATACGGCAAAGCCGACAGAAGACACGCACGAAGCCAGGGAGAGACGACGCGTATAATACACCGTGTATGTAATGTACGCACACGCCAGCCAATGCTTGCAACTTACACGCTGCATGTGCTCGACCGTGTGTTGTTACCTTACGAGCTATCTAACGCGTTAATTACACTTTTATCTCTACCCGATTATCGCACCTAATCTATTTGACGCTGTATAAAGCGTTTGTTCTGTGTCGACTAGTATGTTATTA
>JAUESI010000003.1:1146289-1158624 GCA_032275145.1 Synergus laeviventris
GAAATCTCCGAGTGTCAGAAGCACGTACAACAGATGCACACATGCAGTATTTGATAGGAATGCTGGTCGCTTCTCGCTACGCATATTGGAAGCACCGTGTGGTTATTGCATCCAGATACGATAGATATCCTATTCAAACCTGTTCTCAATGCACACTAGTGCGATTCACGTTGCGGAACCCAACTGAATACGGTATTAGAGAGACAGCGGTTGTTGCAAACGGCTGGCTCACTATAGTGATTTTCTATCTCATATAAGGGGTGTGAACGTGCTACGTTCAGAACCCTACTCATCTTGAAATAGACTTAACCCTACAGTAAGGACTCTTTAAAATTTATGGATCTTAAATATTAAACCCTGTACAAAACATACTGTTCGGTTTTGTGTTAATTAGAATTCGACTGATTTACCCGATCCAGCCTGAATCATGAGGAGTAATTTATCTCGAGAGTTGACACACTTCTTGGTATTTTCCCGATGGGCAAATTGATTGTGTGGTGTAGTGTGTATTACCAGTATACGCTGAACTCGGGACTGAAGATTGGCATCGAGTTTTGTCGCGTAAATAGATAAAGGTCCAATAAATTATTCGCGCTCTGCGGACGCAGTTGGCTTGGCAGCATGGCGTAGGGTACGAAAGGTACTGCGGGAAGGACATGTTTCTCCTCTTGTACCCCGCGTGTCAGCACGCATCAGGCTTTACGAGAGGCAACAGCCGCATCCGTGTCAGCAACCCCTCGCAAGAGATTCTTGTTCCCGCGTTCTCATCCTTAATTCGCCCTTTTTCCCCCTTCGCGATACTCGCTGTTCCTTGCTCTAGTAGGTTTTAACGGTCGGATATATCTAGCTCATGAAATTAACATGTCCTGTTTAGCGCAGCCAGCAGAATCCTGCAAAAATTATAACTGGAACCGGTGGTGAATATATATAGAAAGAAAGGAATGATTGAGTGATGAGAAAGTACCGTAGACCACGACCTCAATGTGATATACAAATCTCCTTGATCATGTAAATTAAAGTGATATAAATCACACCCAGCATACTTGTATAGTTAGAACCAGGAGATAATCAATCAGCAGCTCATAATCCTCTTTTTAAACCATCTGGGAAGACAAACTAACAATTCCAAGAAGGCAATTTAGAGATCCCAATCTTTAGAGGCTTATTTGAATTGAAAACCTTGCACAATGTGATCATTATACCCGCAACAGATATTTTGCAAGCAGTATGAAGTATTGAATACGATTTGTTATTTTAGTATATCTTTCTATCTTAAGTTCGAAGGGAAAATTAATATGTGGACATGAGTTATAATAGCGAGCAGCTCTAGCAGTGTATGGGATTAATTTCGCAGGCTGCTTGCTGCAGGGTGACATGGGTACTAATACGACGTAAATGGGATTACAATGGAGGAATACAGTTTCCAATCATGTCATTCCCGTGCCGCACACATAGTATACGGGTAATTGGACCGCGTAAGCGTCATGGCAAATAAGTCGTGCCAATATAATTAAGATCGGCGGTTAACCCGTGAATGAAAACGGTTCGGGGAATGCTGTTCAGATCGTATCTCGTCGAGAGCAGAAAATGAACGAGGGAAATAAAAACTATCCTGCGACCACGTCTCGCCTTCCTAAGGGTTCCTACGTGTGAATTTATTGCCATCCTGATTCTCATTGTGCGCGAACCGTAACTATTCCATCGTTTTCACGCCTTATCCTGACCAAAGAGCAATTGTAGTCCGAGATTAATTATCTACATTTCCTAAAAGCTGTGTTTATTTATCACTCTTTGGAATAATGTATTACTCCTTGAAAGGGTATGAAACTTTATAGGTACAGAGTAGATCTGAATTGAGAGTTCTAAAGGTCATGGGATATGGAAACCTCCAAGCTGGATATCACTTTTTCTTATTGATCGGTGTATGCTAGTAATTCTCTGTTGAAGAGCATCACCCGAGGTTAATTGCTGGTACAACAGAAGGGGCTGAGCGCTTTTCCATGAACCTAGAATCATCTTCATGGTCAAGTAGGTTTCGATGAACGGTAACGCGCCTCGAAATTTTCAGTTTATCTCTTCTGGCATTTCAGATAAATTTTAATGAAGGTGATATTTGAAAGAGCGTTGTGAAACAGATATAAATGTTTCTAGACCTGCTAACTGTTCCTCAGCTTTCACCAGTAGAAGTGCATGAATCATGATTGGTGCGATCCATCGACAAAACTTCTCAGTTACTCTCATATGTGAAAGCGAAGTAGTAAAACAGAAGACATGGGAGGAAATCTCTCCTGAAAGCAAATTTAAAAGTATTGCAGGATTGATTTACGGCAGAGTGTAGGGTTTAAGTTGGTGGTAGAGAATGGAATCGAATCGAGGTATCAGAGGACTGAAAGGTCGTCGTTCTAGGAGTAAAATGTCTTGAGGTTAGATCATCAAGAAAGAAAGAATGAGTGAGAGAAAAGCAGAGATTTATCTCAATGTCAGGAGTTGTTGGGATAAGGTATCCCGGGCAAATCGAACCGCATTTGAACTGTAAGTGTGAATTAAGAGGCGGGTTGAGCGCCACTACGACGGCATTCCACGAGACTGTAGTCCACTGCATCCAGAGTATTCGTGTTCGTGCACGAGCACGTGCACGCGCGTTCGATGTGAATACAGTACAGCGGCGAAACCATGTCTCGGAACCACCCGTCAGAGCCTTATAGTGCCTTATAGTCAATACACGGCCGCAGTAAATAACGCGGAGCCTCTGCCAGCCTCGGACCTTCTACCATCGTCGCGGTTAACATTCATTATATATAGCTCGATAAATCACCAAGAATGGCAAATTTATGTGAAAGTCAAGTCGGAGAAGATTCCTTAATTTTTCACTCTTCCATATTTGAGAACAGACTTACATTATGTCGTCCTTTATTCAGAATTTTGATGCAGGAGCTCTAATTTGCCCGTCTTATTTCTTCGTGTTTCATTCTTCTTGATATATCGTTATTCGATGTAGACAATTATTGGCAATAACTTCTCTTTCAGAATCCCATCTTCTGACAACCGGAAGCTTTGGAAAGTTTCCAATCCCCAGACATAAAATGGGGTTCAGAAGTTCCATATTTTCGAGATTTATGTTGCAACTTGGTTTCATTATTTCCTATCGTAAATCAGCTTCCTAAACCCTTTGGAGTACACCACCTGCATTCGTATTACAGATTCATATGGCAGAGCCACATGACAGATCCATATTATCACTGGACTATTAAAAGAAATTTTCTAACTAATTTTTTTAAGTCAAGTTCCTACAAGTGGAAATCAGATGAGGAAAAGAAGTTTGATGATTTGCCGGTGAAATCTTTTGTGGTGCTAACCGCATTGCAGCCAAGTAGCGGGTTTTCGTACGGAAAAGCCGCGCGCGCAGATTAAATTAATGGATGATAGTACCTGCTCAAGCTCGTTTGGAAGCGAGGTACTCGCATGATTGCATCAAGCGCTCTTGAAAGCGAGTTCGTCGCAGAGAAACATGATTCACCGCGGCGTAGCTGATAGGCGTACTCTCGTTTGACTGGTTTTACTTAACCAGTCGTCGTACTCTCGATTTCGAGGAGGGCAGACACTACTGTTTGCGAAGCCATCAAACGGGTTTGCAACTTCTCGGCGTTTAGCGTTTGCTTGACCTGAATTAGTTCACCAACTCAGTTCACACCATCCAATACCGAAACGTTAGGCTTATTTGTCCACGTGTTTGAGAAGCATTTGAATACTTGTTGCCACCTTTAGAAAGAATTTGTTTGCTATCCAATAACACCACTTGATTTGCGACTCAAGGGTGCATCTTCATTAAAAAAGAATCGTTCATGATTCTTTATGATGGTAATACGTTGCTGATCTTGGTATGGTCATTCTTTATTATGATGATACCTATATTCTTTAGATACTTGGGAATCTTCGGATGTTGAGAAACGAAGGTTGAACCGAGAATATCGTACTGTGGAAGATCTGTAAGATCCGACTTGTTAGTTTTGCGGAACGAAGTACAGAAAATTGTTTCCATGACCACGCGATGCTTCCACCGGTGAGAAGAACTTGTAATCATTTCTTGTTCAGGAAGGGAAGATAACTTCTTTTGCCATACTATGGCCCGTAGATCTTTGGCTAATCATTTCGCCTCGCGTGAACAATCTAAATTATGATCCATAGATTACTCGCGCGCGCGGAGGTACTAATCCAAGATAGCATGCATACTTAAAAAGTTTGAGTCATCTAACTTCGTTTGCGATTGGTTACATAATAAGTACAGTTCGAGATAAGGTTATTTATGTACAGAAGAGTTTCATCAGTTCAGAAATATTATCTTAAATCCTTGGTCTGTTGCTATGCAATAAAAGCTAACCACCCTCCTTCCAATCTAAGATTCGGCACTTTGGTTAACAAAAGGTGCGCGATAAGAGAAGAATTAAGTCATTGCAGGTCCCCGAAGAGATAATCAGATTGTGCATACAAGGATTCCTTAAGTGCATGCTGTTATCTAAATGAAACTCATAAGCTTGGAAAGCCTTGTTAGCTTAGCGTGAGCGTTTTCTACATTTCGCATTGAGTTTCTTAGTTTCCAGCGTAAAAAAGACTCGTGAAGGAATTCGTTGGTGGTCAATAGGATATGAAGAATAGAAAGGAGTGTATTTCATTACTATCTACAAATGATATGGATGGTTGAGTAAATGAATCGAAATTTAAAAGTGCCATGAAATCACGCAAATGGGATAATCCATATTCCGCTTCATGCTAGACTGCACATTAAAGAGCATATCGTGCGGATTTATTTCTCTCTAAGACTGCTTGGGGAAATAAGACGAAATTGAATGGTAGGAAAGCTCGGATATAAGGAAGGATCTGTCTGTGGAAGGAGGAGCTCGGGAAGAATCCTTAGAAGGAAGAAACCCTGGAAAGAATTGGGGGTGTCTTTTCTTGAGCTGTTGTGAGACTGTATCTTGCTACTGATTCTTCGACACGGAGAAGAAACAAATATAGCATTGTGATAAAAAGGAGAGGATGCTTTGTATCTGCAAATCGCGTTTCACATTGTTCCACATTGTCGTGCAATAAAGCCAAACAAAAACTTGAGCGTCAAGCGGTTTCACGTAGGATATACAATATACATTCGATGTCGAGTTAGTTAGTCGAGTTTGCTTGGCTCTCTTTGGCCTTCTCTTCATCCTCTTCCTTTCTCCTCTTCCATCCTGAGTGCGCTGCCGTGCGTGACTCAAGGTCACCAACTCACGCAGTACTCACGAGGCGCATTCGCTTCTTCATTTGTAGATATTTGTATCTGTGCAAGACTAAAAACTGTAAGGATAGCCTCTGAATGGCTGAAAGCTTTTTAAGTGATTTAACGATCATCGTGTTTATGCTTCCAGCACTCGGAGAGTGGTTGTACGCACTATGTGTCTACTTGTCGTAATTCCCTATCTACGATTTCGCAGAAACCTTTAATTAGCGTCGCTGCTGAGCGTGACTTTCGATTTCTGGCCTGGTTGATTTAAAGGAACTTGTTGCAATTGCAGAGATATTATAAGACGGTTGGGTCGTTTGTTTTCAATGAAATACCAGTCTCGAGAAATGTAGAGACCCTAATTTTAATTTCGAGTCTGAACCATTACTTTCTTCTTTATTTGTTCGGATTAGGGTTCTAAAATGTAAGAAATCTCGACAGAGTGTGAGAGTAGAATTATTTAAGCGGAATCACGCTAAAACGTTAGTCGATGGTGGAGAAGACCGGGGCAATTAGTATAATTTGCAGCAAAAGAAATACGAAAGAGGGAAAGAAATGGTCCAATGAGTGTTCGTTGCTGAGACTAAACCTGTATCTCCGCTTATGGTATATACACTGGCTCGAGACGAGATGATCGTTGTCGGACGGAGGGGAATTCGGGGTGAGAAGAAGGGCGGTTTAATGAGACATCTTTATGTAGGTTGGCAAATGCGAGCTATACTACTCTCGGATTGCCAACCTTAACAATCGGGCTGACTTAAACGCTCCCGTTACGACGTCAAAACGTGGGTGTTCGGATTCCTATCTCATCATCATCATTCGACTTATTTACATGCATGCGATATTATCGCACTAACAAACCTTGACCAATAGTCGTTTGACCCAATTTTCATCGCTAATCATAAGCAAGTCACGTGAAATACTTCTTCGATTGGATGCAATAGTCGCAAGGAGATTTATTTGCGAATGGGATTGTCGGAATGAATCTGGGTTTATTTCTGGAAAATAGCTTGGCAATTGGAGGGTCATCAACAGATCATACACTGACAGCGAAAGGACGACACAGTGGTAGCATTGAGGCGATACGATTCTGGCGGAATGTTTCACTGGCCTATAAATCCCGAGGGGAGCGTGCCATGTAATAGAATGACGGAATTCACGATGGAATAGAATCGGCTTGTTATTAGCACGTCCACACATAACTTGGATTCAGCGATGTGTGGGGCCAGTCACTTTGGTACCAGCAGCGGCCAACGCTCAGGATATTTATGGCGTATAGCGACTTCTCGTGTCCCATCGCGACCAACAATTTCGCATCTCACAAAGCAAAGCAATCGATGAACTTGCGTAGAACAGCCCTTTTAAGTCGCCGACTTGTCTCTTGCTTTATAGCCACTCACTTATGTTGCAACCATTACCATCTCTCGTGCACGACTTTATATCCACTTCCTAGGAAGAGTACCAGGGTGATGGTTACGAGATTTTTTTATAGAATGATGCCTTTCAATTGAGTCTTAGGGAGATTTGAATTTATGGTTCATCTCGAGTTCCTCGTCATTTATGGTTGGAATTTATCTTCTTTATTAGTTGTAAATTAGTCTTAAATCTCATACTTTATGCGGATGTTTATGCTGTTGCGACTGAAGTTGTAAAAATGGTGATTTATTTAGTTGTGAGTATATCTGCCTTAATGATTTTGGCAGATGGTAACTTGGGTCTTAGAGATGGTAGGCGAGGAGCTGGTGCTGTCAGCTAATTGGGTTAATGAAGTGGTGTGGATGTAGGTATCTGGTGATATGTCCCTAATTCAGATGCTGAAGGGGTTAGATAATTCATAGTCGGGTTTAATTATGTCGTTCTTGATTGATAGTATCATTAGCTTGGCAGAGGAAATGATGTTGAAAGGATACAACTGATGGAGGATATTTTCAGCGATTAGCCTTGTTTCAACTAGATACCAATTCTTTATTACACAAGCTTGGAAACCCTAGTCTTTAAAATAATATGGCAACATAAACCAGTATCTGCTGGCTGATGATTTTTTGAAGAAGGCTTCATAAATATCCTTATGGGTTAGTAGTAAAGTAAGTTGTTGCAACAACTCACTTGGAGTTTTCTTCCTTTTTCCTCTTCTATGTTGGGTTAGAGAGTTCCTCATCTTCAGCGTGTGAACGGGAGTTAAGGATGCCCCGAGCAATTTTCACATTTGATGTAAGTATTTTATGGTCGATTGAGCGCCACTGGTGCGAACGAACGAGATTCCTGGGTAGAAGGAACGATATGGGGTAGTATGGTATGGTATGGTATGGTATGGTATAGCAGGGTGTATAGTTGGTACGTAGGTACAACAGAGAGAAGCAACTTTCAAGTTATGCTCTGGTCGTTACTATAGCCGTGTCAAGGTACACACTCGTGCGCAAACAAACACGTGCATGATACTTGCACGTACAAGGTTCAACACAGCCCCACTTGATATCCCTTTTTGTCTATAGGCTGGTCGTCTCGCTTTTGTAATAAAACGATTTACGCCTGTGAGATGCAAAGATGGTACGAACGCCTCCAGCCACCTGGTCACAGACGATAACTCCATTTCGATAAGCTCTAGATAGTTAGATCAGAGCCACGGAATAAATACTTGTGCAAAATTTCGAGAATTTATCTAATTGTAGATGAATGGAAACTCGATTACATGAAAAAGAAGAAATCCAAAGTCAAGTTTTATCTTCTTGCGAAGTAAATTCCCCGCTCGACTAAACGCACGAAAAGAAGTAATTGATCTTCTAGAATGTTAGTGTTAACTTTTTGCTTTATGAGAGCTGTCTCTTATTTGTCGCTCTCGAGGAATTCAGAGTTGTAAAGACCTATCGACAATTATTTTCTCTAATTGGAGCGTTTATTCATTGGCCTTTAATTATGTCATTTGAGCACTTGCTTATAACGTTACTTGATTCATGGAGTTATTCTACCCGATTAATTGGTGAGTTAGGAGGCACGTTATTGAGGACGTGAGTACATTATTAACGCATTACGTTAATGAATTTGTGATGTGAAAGGATTATTACGAGTGTATGCGAGTTATGGATGTTTTTGGATTGAAATTTATACAATTAACTCAATTAGACATTTCTATACAATTGTTTTAAAAGCCGCAGACGGATGATTGATTTAGTATCAAGTTGGATGGATTCTGGTGTCAATGCCACGGTGATAAAGGGTCTAACGAGACGGGAAATCGTCATCGGTGACATTAAAGTCTGCATGGAACAAGTCTCAATGTTTTTTGATGTTGTTGGTGCAAGGCGATAATCCTTCGATTCCTTGGTGAGACCAAAGTCGGCGCGCCATAACGAGACTGGCTAAGAACCCCCTTGGCGACGCTCGTGAATCACGTGATCGATGCGCAATGACCCTTTGTTAAGTCCGTCGAAGAAGGCCAGTTTGATGCCATAATGGCCGGGCTTCCCTGTGTAACGTGTCAAACCTGCAGACGTTTCGCTACAATTTATAGCTACAAAGTTTCTGCACACTACCTTCACAGTAAGTGAGATAACACCGACGAATATCTTAGCCAAGCCGCTAAGGAGACCAAATGAATAAACTAACCGAGTCGATAATTTAAAAAAAGGTAAATTGAGGAATGGGCTTGTAAATTATTTATTATTCAATCTTGCTCTCTCGGAGGTAGATTGGATAGACTGGAGGATACATTTCGTATGAATGGGCTTAACCAGGAGTTACGTTTGAGGAAGTGGGCTCCAGACAGTCTGACTTATAGATCCCATTGTCCGTGAAATGATCCAAAGGGAATAATACAAGAAGGCACTTCTTCCAAGGCTCGGGAATCAAGGCAGTATTTCCGTTGTAAAATAAATTAAATGTAAAACAATTTCACGGCAATGTACGATGCGCCTAGAGCGAATCAATTCTTTGCACGCGGACGAAATGCCGCGAGTCTTTATCGTTCGTCGCAATTAAACTCGTAAATCTAGAGACTAACGGCCCTGTTACGCGCGTTCGGTGTAACGCTGCACAATAAAGATAAACGTAAACATAACATATGTACCGCCATAAAGCTGACATAAATTTAATTTAACGATGCGTGGGGCATAATGCCCTGGCTCTGCACGTTGACTGGGTCTCGGTTCAGGGCCCCACGAGGACGCATATGTGTGTATAATCTGAACTTGGCGAGTACCCTTGTAACCAACGACCATGCCACGACTGCCAATTTCTGTCCAGTCTTATATGAGGACTTGAAGCGAGTCTTCGAGAGATAAGTAACGAGTTGAACATGGTAATATAACACGCAGATAATGTGATTTACTATCTAAGGAAATGCACAAAAAATCGCGACGATTCTCTTGATTGCAACGTCCTACGGGATCCACGACATGCAAATACGTTATTGTCAGTGTCATGTGGGAATGGAGGCATAGTCAGCAAACTGAAGTTGAGAAATGATTAATGGGTTTATGATGATGTTCGAATAGATTTATTTCCTGGTGTTAACGACCTGGTGTGGAAGTAAATCTTCCTGTAAAACTGTACAATTTCTGTATTCCTCAAACTACTGAGGAAAATGCAGTGCTAAAATTCGTTTTATGATCTCTCTG
The DNA here is from genome assembly GCA_032275145.1 of Synergus laeviventris. NCBI lineage: Eukaryota > Metazoa > Arthropoda > Insecta > Hymenoptera > Cynipidae > Synergus > Synergus laeviventris. The sequence goes on from JAUESI010000003.1 coordinate 1,156,157, forward strand.
AACGAATTTGTGCTTTTAAAAACCATAAAGCGAAATCGAATCACCTTGATGTTAACTTTCGAGCTTAAAAAATCACCATAAATGTAATTGGACCCCTATATTTTGCGCCCAGTTTATTTCGCAATATCGAAAAAGCGGACGTGTTAAGGGGATCGTTTACGTAACGAAGAGTCTCCTTTTTATAGATGCAACCTTTCTACCGAAAAGCCTTCTAAAATTGCTGGAATCCAGTTCATAAATTATTATGTTACAGAAGCGTGATGGGAGGAGGTAATCTTCTTTATTCCATGCCGTTTACCGCTGTCATAAATCACATTGACGTTTACGCTAATTGAAAAAGTTGTCTATTTGTAGGAAAAAAAAAACGAAAACAAAGGGCTATTATTCTCTTAATTGTTGTGTTGCGGTAATCAAAGATGTGCCTGACCACAAATGTTTCTGTTCCAGGTGGCGACGCGACCTTGGAGCCCCAACCAAGGCAAAGTTCGGGAGATGACGAAGCTCTGCAACCACAAGAGGAAACTCCTAATGCCCGCCAGTGCAGCCAGTCCGGTTGCATCGACAACCCCGATAGTTTCTTCATCGACGGCACCCGCTGGACCTGTGATTCCTAATGTTCACGCGACTGTCGATTCCCCGACTTCCACAGATAAAACGAAATCAGGTAATTTTTAAGAAATTTATTCCTTCTGATTGCAAGCATAAAGGAAAAAAACTCATCCTAATTGTTTATCCGATAAGTCAGGAAAGATAAAGGCTCTAATTTCACAGTTTTCTGGAATCGTAACTCCCAGAGGAAAACTCAAGTTTTCTCGTCGACACCTTGGTTCAAGGAAAAGTACGTCGGAAGAGAGTAAAGATAAGAAAAGAGACCAGTGCGGCGATGAAACTCTGGTAAAAGTGTCGGGGTTTCTCGTCCACCCCTGTAATAACGTTACGAAGCGATGAAAGTTTAATACTGCTCTCACGGAAATTTAATATCCTTTTGCTCCTCTTATTTTTCTTCGTTACCCCGCAGTTAGAATTATGGATGATGAATAGGTCGTAGTCGGAAAGTGGAGCCGGAAGGGAGAAAAGGAAAGGAGGTTGCCCGAATGAGTTTGAATTGCTCTGTGACTTGAAATGAAACGGGGGAAGGCTCTTGCTTGGAAGATGGGACAAGTCAATTAACCAAAACGTTAACCTTGCTCAAAGCCACGATGGAAGCTCGTAAATAGCAGCAAAGTCGACAAAGCAGCTTTAGCTTTGGGGAAATAGTTATTAGATCAAATCATTTGCACGATGAAGTATCATGTTCTCGCCTCGGGGATTCAACTTATCTCAGTTCTAATTAAATTAAAAATTGGATGGGAAGCGTGTCTTTGAGGAAAGCAATTATACTAGTCTGAAATTTCAAAGCAGAATAATTTAAAGTGGAAACGAAAAGATTTAATATTACAAAATAACATGAACGAGATAGTGCAACTGAAAACATCTTGATTTAATTCAAAAATAAATGAAAAAGAATCCTAGAAGGACGAGTTGAAAAATACTATTGTTACCAGTTCATCTCTCCACAAAATTCTTCGACTTGACTGCGCACTCGAGAAGGAAAGAATGGACCTAAGAAAAGTTAGAAGTGGGTTTCGTCTTGCGCTGAAAGATAAGGAAACTGTTGCTCACTGCCATTGTCCAATATCGACAAACATTCGTTTCTCAAAGCTTCTCGTGCAAGTACTTTCTTTCATCTCATCCCATCAACTTCCAACTTCTTCTAAAATACACTCGTTATACTTATCGCGACCAACTTTTAGATCGGTCCAGCAGGATGTATTACCAAACTTTTCCTCTGAAATCTGCCAGGATATAATGGTCCAGACATTTATTCACCATCGGCGGTACGTGTGCCAACTTTTACTGGAGAAAGACCAAAAGTTTCACTCGAAAAGGGGTTTGAACGATGAAGAAAGAGAAAGGGAGGAAGCGTAATCATTAGGAAAAAGTCGCAGGGAAGAAAAACGACGAGATTGCGGTATTAGCAGCGGCTCTTGCGGTGGCGGCGTCGGCATCGTCGACGACGGCGTCACCCCCATCCTTCCAATCTTCTCTTCAACCTCCATTCTACAACCCAATCCACTCCTCTTTTTCTTCTTTCTTGGTTTCATTAAACCAGCGATAATAATATATAACCCTGAGTCTTGGAACCAACGGAATCTTTCTTTTCAAACTCCTAACTAATTGATATTCTGATCTAATTTAAAACTCGCTAATCGAGAGGCAAATTCGACTTTCATTACTTAACCACAAAAATAACTGTTTTATCCTAGGTCACTACTGTTTTCCAGAGTGGATAATTACCAGTGGAATGAATCGGTTGTTTTTCTATCAAAGAAGAACCGTTCATCGCATTAAGTCTTCAGCATTGTATTTCTAAGATTACGTACTGGAAAGACCATTTGAAGTAGATGCACCGCGGTCGTGTGTCGTGA
>JAUESI010000003.1:1162385-1243342 GCA_032275145.1 Synergus laeviventris
AGGGTCAACAGTCTGCTCCAACGAACGTGCCATCGTCCTCGGCGGCTATGCATCATCAGAACTCAGTCCCGATTCTGCATAGTCAACCACCTTCGATGTCGGTTTCCAAATCGCCTTTGGAGATGGTTCAGAGTGTCGTTAGTAGTATTCAAGTTCCTCAAGTGAGTGCCGCTTCGTTCCACCAGCAGCATCAACAGCATCATCAGCATCCACAGCATCAACAACATCAACAGCATCATCAACATCAACAGCATCAGCAACACCAACAGCAGCATCAACATCATCACCAGCAACACCATCAACACCAACAGCAGCATCAACACCAACAGCAGCATCAACAACACCAGCAACATCAACAGCAACAACAGTCAAATGTCCAAGTTCACAACGTGCTAACTTCCGGAGGAATTTTAAAACAGTCACCCGGTTCGAGTTTACCTCCTGGTCACATTCTAGTTTCTAGTGGTGGACAACTTATTATGGCTAGTAATGGTTCTGGAATTGGAGGCGTGATGGCACCTCCACCTCCCAAGATAATCTCGAACGCCAGTTCTATGCCTCCTATGTCAGTCTCACCAATGGTAACCAACGTCACTGGAACCGTTAGTCAAGTTATTCCAGCAGTTGGGGTTGCACAACAGGTCCTTGGACAACCGACCGTTCTCGTCAACACCACCATTCAAACTCCTGTACTCATCCAGCCGGGTGTTATGACTATGGATGGCATTAGTCAAAACGTCCAGATACCACACCTCGCAGTCGCCACTGGAAACGTAATACAAAACGCTCAGTCGATTTTGGATGCCAACCAGGATGTGGCGAGGAACGTGAATCAGAACATCGTCAATCGACAACCAGGTTTGCTCTCTCCAGAGTCCGGAATAAGTAAGAAGAAGGCTTATAAGAAAAGAAAGGGCAATTCGCAGACTGTAGCCTCGATGCTGCATATCGCTTCCTCGCAGCAAAATGCGGGTATGCTTATGCAATCGCAGTCAAACTTTGCGCAGCAGAATTTCCAGACTCAGAGTTTGGGAGGACCGATGCTGCAGGCGCTGACTATCGTACCTGGGAAAGGCGGTGCTCCCGCGCAGCTAGTCATGAATGGACAAACGGGTACAACTTCGCAGTTCAATACGCAACAGATCATCACAAATCCTCAAACGCATCAGCAGATTAATTTGCTGCAGCCAGTTAATTTACTCAATGGTACCACAAGCATGGTGCAAAACTTTCCGACAATTCAGCAGTTCATAGTTCCAGGCCTTGGAAGTATGGTCATGTCGGCTGATGGAACAGCAACCTTGCTGCAAGACACGGGTAACATGGGAATGCAGTTGCAGATTCAGAACGTGAATGGACAGAACGTTTTGACTCCAGTTCAAAGTCACGGTGGCATCTTCAGTCCCAATCAAAGTATCCTTGCTGCTGGTCCAGCGGGTATGGTTATTCGGGCGCCACAGACAACTGGCGGGAAAATCATTCAACAACATAGTCCCGGTGCTCAGTTCCTCTCTCCAAATAGCGGGCAGTTCCTGGTGAATGGCACCACGTCTTTCAACAACCAGCTGAGTCCAATCGTTGCGAACGTGAGTCCCAATCAGCAGGTGACATTCAATACTACCCAAGTGCGTCCACAGAATATTCCAGGTCAGCAGAAGTTCATTCAGATGAACGGACAGACACTGATGGTTCCTTGCGGAACAACGCAGAACATCGCGGTATCTTCGTCACCGAACCAGCAGAACACAACCTTCGTGCAGCAGAATACCACTATTGTGCAACAGCAGACGACAATGGTCTCTAATAATCAAATTCCTAACTTTCAGTCCACAACTACGAACAATGGGCCCGGGGTAGATCAGATGAACCTGGATCATAATCAGTCTTACATCCTAAGTGCTGGGATGATTCAAGGGAAGTCGCCTTCGCCGAAGAGTACTGTAAATTCTCCATCATCTGACCAGGGAGTGGATCAACAACAGCAGCAGTTTGTCCTTTCTAGTAGTAGTACAACAGTTGTGGAGAAGTCAGGACAGCAGGGACAGCTATGTCCACTCATGGCGAGGCATTCGGTTTCTACGCAGACCGCAGGAAATCAGGCGAATGTTGCGCAGTCTGCGTTGATGAGGCAGGGTTCGCCACCGGATACTACGACGCACAGTCCGGGGAATAGTCAGAGGTCTAATAGTCCGGCTGTGGACACCACTACTCATGGAGCTGCTTCACCTGCACCACCGATCACCACCAGACATCAGTCATATTCCACGGTAAAAGTTGTTTTTAAGGGATATTTTGGGTTTGGTGAGATAACGGTGTGTTCTTTTAGTTATTAGGAAACTTGTAGCTGATAGAGTTTGTTCACTAAGTCTATTTATACCCTAAACAAGAAATGATTCACGATTTTATTATAATAATCAACTTTGCAGCCGATGGTACACTGTGTGTCCAGCAGCGAACCGGATTCTGGCGACGGGACGATGCTAACCGATGACTGGCGGATTCAAGGCTCGACGACAAAAGAAATTAGGCTAAATCAACCTGGTCATCACAGAAAAACTTATGTCGAGTCGACAGTTACGACTGGGATCCAGGTTGGTACCCATGTAGAACAGGGCACCCATCAACTAACTCTCATAGATATGCACCAGCCAGCCGATACGACACACCCAGAAAACACTTACGTTGACTCACAAGAGCATATGGACACATCATCACCAAATCATTCCACTTATTCAGAAACAATGGATCATTCACCTACGGAGGAACAACTAAATTCGAGTAAAGAAATCGGTGATATCTCATTGGAGATCGGTGATAATTCGATGCCAATAGGGCAGAATCATTATCAACCCATCCTTTATAGTAATCACCAGTACGTTCCCGAGTTGTACCGACAGCAAACTTTATTGTCAGACCATGAATATTTTAACGCGCCTAGTCAACCTGAGAACTTTATCGGTCTCGAGGAAATGATAACTACTGATCCACTGGATCCACAAGTTGATTTAAATTCCGATGATAATGTCCAACAAAAGATATTGGAAGCTCAAAGCTACGATGTTCCTTATTTTTCCGAGCACGGGGTTAATCAAAAAGTCCTAAATGTGGGGATAGCGACGCCGGAACTCTATCCTCATCTTTATAATTATCGGTCTGACTCTAACGATATTGCTGTCGTTGATTATCAACCTGATAATATCAATTCTTATATTTACAATAACATTGCCTACCTCGATCAGCACGATGACTACGAAGAAAGCGACTCTTCTTCTGAAGAATAGCGTTCGAACGTTCTCCTCGATTGGGCAAACTCCAGTTTACCAAATTTTTAGTCCAGTGACGCCTGCATTTATTAATCCCAGTTTTAAATAACGCTGCGATAAAAGCCCCATGTTTTTTAACGTGTTAATATTAAGTTTGTAATTAATTTATATTTATAATTATTCGCATTTCACGTTTTACGCGTGAAAGATATTTTTAATCGTAATTATTATCATTATTATTTAAACGTATACATTGCAATAAATGTAACTCGACTACTGTTAGACGGTGAATTCGAAATTTAATCATGACAAGAAAATAAATTCTTTGCTGAAGATTATCCTTCTGATAATAATTCTTGATGATCAAACTAAATCCTTGCAACTAGCATGTGTAATAAAAGTTTGTTGAGTCCTTTGAAATTTCGAGTTGCATGCAATACGTGATAAACTTGATGCCTCGATAAAAGACGTTGGAAACGAAATCTGAGAAATTTTATTATTTTTGAGAGAGGATGGCTCATATTTATTTGCAATCTTTTTATAAATAAAACTAAAAAGCCTATGTCAGCAACAATTTAAAACTGCAACAAATTTAAATAAAGCTTTAGTTTCGTTTTCTACATCCGAATCGAGGCAAGGATTATTATATTAAAGCAGGGTTCATTGTGACTACGGCTCAGAAGAGACGCTCAAACGATTTTAGCATGCATTTAGTAAAAAGCTTGTGCCTGAGTTGAGTTGTATTTGACAGATCTATACGAAGCAAGCCGAAGGTGCGGTGAGCACTATGAGGTGCGAGGGTAAGGATGCCCTTGGCCGGGGAATCAAGCGAAAGCTGGACTCCATCCACTCAATGCATTCTACCCTGCATGAAGACCAGGATGGTCAGTATCGAATAGTATTTGAGTCGTTTATTGTACATTATTCATAATATGCATGTGCTTGAGGCTTGAATCAATACGAGCTTATTTCTTTCTCGAAGTAGACTAATAATGTACATTTAAAATGATAAAAAAAACATATGTATTTAAAAATTATTTTTGCTTTTCGAGACTGAATATTGCTCAGAATTATTCATACTAAAATAGTAGCTCTGAAAAAAAGTTGTAATCATTTTGTATAAGAAAAATTATCTTGTTAGCAAAATAATTTTTATCTGGTTTATGTTCATTTTTGCACGCTTTTATTTGGAATTGACATTCCTCTTGCTTTCTGCTTTCTGGGAATTTGTGTAAAATGAATCGTATGCAAAAACTTGCTTTATTATGTTATTAATATGTACAAAGGCATTTCACTTAGAATTAAGATTCTCTCTCGAACTTAGCAGTAATAAAATTTTCTGCTTTTGCACCTACATACTGAAAAGCGAATTGGTATTCTGATGGAACGTGTGGAATAGTTTGAAAGTATAATGCCCACGTATTCATAGAATGCATAAGCATCAAGATTCTGATTTAAAAGGGGGAAATTTTAATACCATATCGATTCACTGAAAGTGAAGTTTTTCTTTTTCCATTCAGTCAGACAAAACCACCGGGAATTCTTTTAATTCTCAATTTTAATAAAGGAGTCTTCTCTTTTTTTTTTAGGTTTCTTATTTAATATTAGAAAAATTATGTTTTAATTTATTTAAGACTTTTTAAATCTTTTTATATTTTCATTATAAAGAGGAAAGATTAGAATTAAGGAAAAAAAAATGCAAACTAGTTTTGTCTGGATAAAATTGAAAATTGAAGAAAACACCTTAGAATTACAAAACGTGAGGCTTGCCGAACATGCACATTTCCACCATATTAACACCATTCTTTGGAGGCAGGTAAGTGAGCTGGAATTAAGGTGTCTTTATTGTGCCGAATTTGGAATTAAGCACTGTAAATAATGGTTTTATTAATAATTGTATGTTAATACTTGTTTATTAATAATTTTTGTTTTCGCCTTGACTAATTGGCTGTCAGGTTTGTTAATACTAAATACGTTTTCACAATTGGTAATCTACAAAGTAATGAGGCGGCGGGAAAAAGTCGCTTGAATTATTTATTGTACCATCGCAGAGGAATGGGAATCATTTATTGTAAATAGAACGATTCGTATTTTCATCCAGTTTAATGATTGCATGACTTCCCCAATTGATAACGAAGGTCTTTTTTTTTGAGGGACTCAAAAGTGTGAAAAAGTAGTAAAATTGCCAATTCCATGCAGCACTTTTAAGTACAGTAAAGACAGGAAAGAGTCTAATTAAAAATAAGTATTTACAAATGTAGATTTTATTTTGAGTTTTTAGTGTTTTAAATTTGATTTTACTTTATATTAATTAAGGGTCACCTTAGCCACCAATATTACTACTTTTTTAATGTCATATTCACGGTGTCATAGCACACGCACACGCGTTGCTTATTTGCTAGAAGTATATCACAATCGCTAGAAATTGAACCCATTCTTGTACATTAATTAATTTATGTTTGGGTTATTAATGGAGGGTTTGTTTTATGTAAAAAATAACCAGAAAACTTATTTCTAATCTTGGATAATTAAAAATAATTTTAAAAGATTTGTCTACCAAGTTCATTTGATAAAATATATATGAAATTGAATTTCAAGTAAAATAAATAGAAATAGTTGATTTTAAAAGGAAGAATAGTTGTAGATGAGTTTTTGGAAAGATTGGAAGTTTTTTATGGTACAAAAAATTGAGTTATTATTTTTTGGACTCTCAGTACCCTCCAAGGACGAGGGAGATGCCGCGAAGCCGTGGAAGCTTGAAGTTGGTGAGGTTGTTTGGGGTGCAGCTCGGGGAAGTACAGCCTGGCCGGGAAAAGTCGAGTCTTTGGGAGTACCAGGCAGCTTGAACGTCTGGGTACGTTGGTACGGGGGCGGGGGCAGCGGCAACAATCTCAGCCAAGTTGATGCCAAGACTCTCAAATCTCTCTCTGACGGCCTTGAGGCGCATCATCGTGCCCGAAAAAAATTTCGGAAGTGAGTCCCCTAGCATCCAAAAAAATATCCAAGTCCTAGTGCAAAAGGGTCAACAATTAATTTTCTGAATTTAGTGAAATATCACCAACCTCTGAATGATAGGATTTTTTCTATTAATTATTTTGATCTTAAGGTTTAAAATAGTTTTAGCACTGAATACTAAAAATTATAATATTTGGCAGCATTTATTAGCAAACCAACAGCCAATTGTGATCATTAAACGTTGAAACACGATAAATTCTTTAGATTTTTTGAATATATACTTGATTTGCTGTTTGATGTTTCTTTTTTCATTAAGGTGAAATGCAAGTTTTCAACGTAGAATAGAAATTTAATAGGCTCATTTTATAAATCACTATATTCTTATTTATTGAACTTTGCATGCTCTAGTCGTAGTTGTTATTGAACATTTCACTTCTAATTCTACAATTTTACATACTACAATCTACAAATTTAATTTTAGTTTGTTTGATTATCAGTGTCTTATCTGCTTTTTTTATCCATATTAAATCCTATTTTCCTTACAAGCATCTGACTTCTTGTCCTGTGGTTATAGAAGTCGTAAACTGAATATGCAATTGGAAAACGCTATCCAAGAGGCAATGGCAGAACTGGACAAAGTCAACGAGCCTCGGTCCATTTCGGTGCAAGAAGACAAGATCAAGGTGGTGAATAGCAACGGGCAAGGTGCCAAAGGATCAAAAACCACCCCCTTGATAGCGTCGATTTCAACGTCCAAGGCCGAGGCGAAGAGGATGAAGAGATCCACAGACAACTCCACAAAATCAGAAAAAAAATACCGGTGACCTTAAAATTGTATCCCGGTGCTGACGCGTCTAGGCGACGTGACTGATAGATTAATATACTGATACTAGGTATTGTTACTATTTTTTTATTTTCTCTACCATTAATGTTATTGTCATCTACATCACTCTCATTGTTATCATCGTCATTCTCGCTCTCATTTTCCATCGACGTCATTAATTTGTAATTATGACCTTGAATAGCGTTGGTGAAACGCAAAGTGAAAACACATTTGTATATAATTAGGCCTAATGATGTAAAGGAGAGAATTCCATTTATTACAATGGAAAGAATACTCACGAAATTGTGAATGAATTTTGATTAGAGTAGGGAGGGGGAGGGGTTTTTATTGTTGTATCATCGTCATCATTATTGTAAGGTAAATTAAAATTCGGTGACTGCTTTTTTTTCAAAAATGTATCCATCTTTTTCTTAGAGTAACTTAAGTTTTGCATATTTTGAAATCACCTTAGATCTGAGAAATCAATTCACATCACATGTTCCTAAGTTTTCTAAAATATTAAGCATCACAAAATGAGATAGCAAATATTCCTCACTAAGTATCAAAGTTATAACGGGTTGTATATATTTTTTAATAATTGTAAAATCAACACATCGCTATTTCGCTGATGAACGTTATTAAACAAATTGTAAACGATTTGGAATAGCGATTTTATATAGTGATGTAAATATTTTATCAGTTTTATCCAGAAAGCTAAACAGATATTAAAGGGATCTGCAAAAGAAGCAAAATGAAAGTGTTTCTTGTTGCACCAAATTTTGCGTCTATGTCTCTCTTTTATTCCGATTGTGCGGTCAAAGCTGTATTTAAGACTCAAAGAAATTATAATAAAATTTTATTTCAATGTTATTCTTAGTTTTCGTCAAAGATATTAAAATAGTCATCAATAAACTCATTTAAGACCATCCTGAAATAACAATTTACTATTATTTACAATAGTATTATTACATATTGTGTATCATAATTTTAGCTGCGTAAAATTTCATCTTTAAATTAATCTTTGGAGAATTTCATACAGCTTTGTGCGCATTATTTGTAATTTAAGCATTACGTGCGCTTAAATGTAAAATCTCTTTCAATGATGGAGATTATACAACACATTTTTAATAGTAATATTTTTTATAATCAAAGCAATTGCTTGGAAAATACACTATGAAATTTCCAATATTTGAGATTTTAATGACACAAAGTTTTGTCAAAGAAAAACCAAAAAGATTGATGTAAAGTATTCGAAATCTTGGATTGTAAACTTTAATATGTAGTTTAAAACGTCCACTCTAAGAAACAAAAAGAATCTTGTAACATGTAAACATATTGGATAATTATTACAATTGGTGAAATTTATTATTTGTAAAGTCAGCTTGCAAAAAATCAATACTTAATTCAAAATTTCGAAACCCACTATGTTACATTTAGAAGAAGAAAAAAAACTTTGGAATGAGTTGATTACAAATTTCACCAACTGGGATCCTTGAATAAAAAATTCATCTAATTTTTTTTCTTTTTCTCGAGCCACTAAGGTAATCTTGTAAGAATCTGATGTCAAAATAAGACAGCTTTGAAAATTAGAGAATTTATACTTAGGAGTGGAATCCGAGAAGACTGTGACTGTTAATCAAACGTATTTTGGTACTTCGAATAGTTTTTTAACAGGGAAGTTTTATACAAACTTTCTTGAGCAAACGCATACCATCGTTCCATTTGCGATACTGTGAATCAAGATCATCAATTTCAAACTATAATTTTTACAGTTTTAAAAGAAACACACTCCAGTGAACAAAGGTCCTCGATTTTAATTCAAATAATGTTTATATCCAAATTATACCGTTAAATTAAAAAATTTTAAGGTAGAATAAATAGTAATAATCTAGTAATTGAATATGTAATTATTTAAAATTTTTAAAAAGAAATCTTCTGAAAATATTTCGATTTATGATTTTATTTGTCGAAAGCCATCGCACAAAGATAACACTGAACGGATTTAAACAGTGAAAAGAAGGGTGTGAATTGAATTTACAGCGTCCTTAGATTGTATCTAGAGGAAATGACAATAAAGGAAATTGAAGTATGAAAATCTATTCGAAAATTGTTCGCGATTCGCAAAGGGAAAACGATTTTAGATTGGTACTCGAGGAAGAAATGTATAATTTATAATCTGTAATTTTTAATTTGTAATTTATAACTCAACGCACGGGTTTTTAAAGATTATTTCTTAGTAATTGTAAATATGACGATAATCAATGTACGGGCCCTAAACTTTAGAAACAAGTAGTCATCATCGGTACTATATCAAAATGAATCAAAAGCTACGACCTAACGATATTTTTCCTATCGACATTCGACGTTCGTTCACATTAAAATCTTTTCTCATCTACTTTTTACATCTTTCCGACCAATTCATACCTTTCATCTCTTTTAACTATATCAACATATCCAATTACAAAATCCAATTGAAGGAACTTTTTATGGACACATTTTTTGAGAGAAAAATCAAACTTCTTCAGAGGATTTGGATCAAAAGTAGTAGAAGAAGCAAGGACATTGATTTTACGAAACATTTAAAAAAATTTTTAAATAGAATAGGAAATGAATAGTTTGAAAATCAAAGAAATTTTAATTGACTAGGAATGAAATCAAATTTTGTATTTCCCCTTGGGAAGTACAGAGATATTTAATTGGGAACAATGTGCAGTGTGAAAAGATTTTTACAAATTGCATTTATAGTAAAAAAAAAAACAGTAAGATTTTTAGATTTAATGTTCAAGGGCTTTGGCTAATTTAGGAGAGGGAAAATATATTTAATTTAATAATCGAAATGGAAGGATGTTTCGAAAATGGTTATTTGATTTGAGAAATTAATTGAAGTAATGAGAAAAGGTGTGACGAATGTTTTTTGGGTCTAAAGAAATCATAAGAAAGAAACACGTAATAGAAACAGACACACAATTCACAATACATATTATATACGAATCCGCAATTGGTGGTACTATAGTAAGAGATGATAATTTTATATTTACAGATAAAAAAAGGTTGACTCTAACTAAAAGTAGTTGTATGATAATATTGTATTATGAAACTCCTCGCCTTCCTGCTCCACGATTAGATAAATTAGCAAAGCTACATTATTTAATATCTGGCATAATATTTATATATAAAAAAATCTATATATACATGCGAATATACATAAGAAGATAGAGCATAAAATAAAAAATAAAAAACCGAAAACAAAAGAACATGGACTTGGGATGCAAGGAAATTATTGCTGACCCAGGAAAAGTATGAAGCTATGTGATCTATTACAACTAGTAGCTTTTAGCTGTAAAGTTATACTTTATTTTGTAAATTTTGTTTATACGATGTTTGATTGTCGCATAATACTATTGTATGTGAAAATAAGTTAATAAATGATTAACATGCGAAGTTATATCCCGTATTCCGTAAATTTCCTTTGCAAATGAAATAGAAACAGTTTTGACAGTTTTTTAACAGTGAAGTTTTGTACAAATTTTCTTCAGCGAACGCATGCCATCGTTCCATTTGCGACACTGTAAATCAATATAATCAGTTTCAAACTATAATGTTTACTGTTTTAAAAGAAACAAGCTCCAGTGAACAAAGTTCCTCGATTTTAATTCAAATAATGTTTATATCAAAATTTTACCATTAAATTAAAAAATTGTAGGGTAGGATAAACAGTAATAACCTAATAATTGAAAGAACATTTAAAATTTTAAAAAGCAAATCTTAAACAGTTTCGATTTATGATTTTATCTGGAAAGTTTTTATGAAGAAGTTTTGTTTTTAAATATTGCGTAATTTCTTTTATGTGTATCCTAAACATATCTTGACGACACAGATAAGATTTCCTCAAGAGTCGTAAAAATGACGGAACAATGGTGTAAAAAAGTCGTAAACATTTTTTCCCGCTGATCAAAGACCAACAATCATCCAATTTAGTTTAGTTCTGTTCTTAAAATAATTTTTTCATTCAGAAAGTTTTAAATATTTGTCGTTGATATTTCTGATCAAAACAAAGTTCTGCAATTTTTTACCTTTTGATGTTGTAATCGTTTTATTACACATATACTAAAACCTTTGTTTACGCCTGAGTCTTTTTTACGATTGTCATGAATTGGCAGAAGAAAATAAAGAATATATTTGATGAATTTCTTAACTTGTCTCACCCTGAATATAAAGAGTGGATCATAACAAACAGTTCAACATCTTGAAATGATTCAAGTCTAGTTGTGTATACGATTTTACTTCTATGTAAGAGCTTCCTAACAAGCTTTATCTAATAAAGAATTAATTTTTCAAATGAAGAAATTATTTTAATTAATCTGGTAATTAGAATATTAGCCAATTCATTATTGACGACGTAAAGTTGCGGAAACAAAATTTCTTATGTTCTATAAATCTTTTTCTTTTTTTAAATATTTTACTCGGAATTCAAAAAGTATTTGTCATTACCTTTATTACCTATAAATAGACATTAGATATAGAGCGATTCACGCGTAGTTTCAAAAAAATTTCATTATAAACAGAATGCCATATGGTCAGTTTTCATCATTGTACTTTTTACCTGTAAAAATTTGCAACCTACTGTCTGTAATTTGTAAAAAATGTGGAGAAGAATTCGTTTGAGTATTTTAATTCTTTGCGCCATACTGTTTCAAGGGATAGTGGCTGCCACTCAAGAAAATATCAGTAAGTGAAATAAAATCTTGAAATAATGATAAATAATACTAATAAGCTAATAATTTTCATTGCAGATGAATCATCGGATCGTATTCGCAAGCAACGTGCATTTGGACAAATACCGTACCTAAATAGCAATCCAGTAGGCAATTCCATTTCCTACCTTGTTAGTATAAGAAATGGACAACTTCATAAATGCGCTGGTACTATATTAACGTCTAGCATTGTTTTAACTGCTGCTCACTGTGTATTTAATGGTGGCACCACCCTCAGAGTTCAAGCTGGATCAGCACAGAGAGAATTCGGAACGTTTCACACTGTTAAAAATTTAAGAATGCATCCTGGATTTCGACCGAATATTCTTGAAAATGATCTCGCTTTGCTCTATGTTGTTCCACCTATTAACATGGGTAAGGGTAAAGGAATTCCATTGTATAATGGATATGTCTCTCCTGGCGATCACGCTATTTTTAGTAGCTGGGGATGCACAGTATTAGTAGGGTAAGTCATAATGGATAAGTTTATTATGTTATTTGGAAGTCTACTTCTAGAATGTATGAATTTTTAAATATCTGCATATTACGTAAAACGATTAATAAGTCTTATTTCTCATTATATAGAAAAAACCACACAATCCATCCTAAAGAAATTCAATTACGGCCAGTGACCTTTATAAATCCTAGCACGTGTCGTTTAAATGAAGAACATCTTTGTACTAGGAATGCGTGGACACCACAGCACAACTGTCTTAGTTCTAGTGGAGGTCCTTTGACTATTGATGGTCAACTGGTTGGTATTATGAGTGTACCTAAAGGACAAAATCCAAATAAAAACAATCATGGTGAATTTGTTAACTTGACTCACCCTGCGTACAAACAGTGGATCATATCAACTGTTCATCAACTTCAAACAATTAATGGCTAGTTTTGAAAACTAATTTAATTATGTGTATGAATTTACATAAGGTAATAAACTGTATCCAATAAAGAATTGATTTTTCAAATGAAGAAATGGTTCTAAAAAAATCAACTATAGATATTCAACGGATTTCTATTCTTAAAAAAATAATATACAGCATATAATACTCAATATTTAAGAATTCTTTATATATAAATAAAATTTATATATAGTGTACATTTAGTATAAATATATCTTATATTTTATAAAATTATTTTTGTTTATGATATTGCACATAATGCTAAATTATTTTTATTAAGTAACTTTCCTAAATCCGTGTTTTTAAGTTAAGGGCACATGTGCTTTATTATTGTGAGCTTAGAGTAGCGGAAATTAAATTTCTCTAATGGTAAAGTATCACATATGCTCTTTGCCTAAAACAAAGAAAATCGATTTTTTATTTTGTTAAAAAACATCTTAGTATTAAGGTGTTATTAAGAATCTTTCTCTACAGTTATTATTGTGACATTTAAACCAATTATAAACAAATATTCTAGTCGATAATACGTTCATCTTTAAATTTGATGAAAGATGGCAGTGCGATGCTGAAAGTCGTCTTTCAGATAAAAATGCAGTCCCTCCAGGATCGAAAGTTTTAAACATACCTATAAATAAATGTAAAAATAATTTGTATTATAAATTTATGAAGTCAAAATAAAAATTGAAAAAGAGGAAAATTTTTGAAAAATTCTTAAATAATGTTTAAAAATTTCATTTGGTTGATAATAAAGTGTTATAAAAATGATATTTCTTTGAATCTTGAAAATACAGAAGAAATATTATTGAAATTGGCTTATATTTATATATTATACTCTAGTCATAAAGAAAAGCGGACTTTGTCAAATCTTCTTACCTACTTTAGCGTGTACAATGGCCACAATATATACGTGTATAGTTATCAAAGCACAATGTTCTTAGAAGCGGAAAAGCTAGTTTATTATCGCAACCTCTAAAGTTTAGAAGAGCAAAACTCATTGTAAGTAATAGAAAGGCAGGATCTTTACTATAAAAATTTTTCAAATTTCCCACAGTCCAGATTTCAACAGTATTTCATCTATTCAAATATTTCTATCTTGTCACAGAGTATTTCTTGAGGATTTGTAATAAAACACGCTTAAGGAGCAAAGGAGCCGGAAGCGGAAGTTCTCAGTGTTTCAAGGAACAAAATATACTGAGTTGTAAATCATAATGTTAGCTCATCCGTCTTTTTTACGTTTCTGCGATGAAGTTTAAGAATATTTTTAACTCATGTAATTCTCTACTTCTTAGATTTCATATACAGGTAAAAAAATATATTTTGTTTTTTTACAAAATTCAACGCTTTCATTGATTGAATATTTATTAAATTATAAAATAAGACATTTGAAGAGAGAAATTCAAAAATATTATAGATTTTATCTAAGAATATTCCTTTTCAATTCTCTTTCCGCATGGCCTATTTACTCTGCTCTTGCAAAAAGCTCGATCGCATTTTTATCTTTATTTTCAGGGAAGGGACATCAATATGAGGATAATTATACGAGAATATTTTATGGAACAGAGAAATGCAATTCCGTCTTTTCTCCTCGTTACTGATAGTCCGTCAGCTTTATGTGAAGGTTGGCAGAAGCAGAAGAGGACTTTGGGTCTAATGAGCTAGTGCATGTTGACGAGTGTCCTGTTCAGCTTACTTACGACTCCAGCACAATATAATGCATTCTCTTATACATAATATATTTGTAATTGGAACATCAGAAACTGCTGTAGGAAATGAGGAAGTCTGCTTCTATTAATATAAATCTCATATATAATTTAGGTCAGATATAAAGAAGAGTATCTACTAAAACAACCCATTCAATTAAAAAATCGAAAAAATAAATAAGTTGATATTTTCAGATCAGTCCAGAATTGAAAATCTGTTAACCTTATAATAAATTCCAAGAATTTCATAATTGAATTATCTGTCTTTAAGAATGCCATTTCTAAAGTGGCTTGTGAGGGAAAAAATATGGAAGTACGGTGGCCTTGAAGTAAAAGAGGTAGAAAGGCAATTAATATTATTTTTGTTCAATAAAAGTTTCAGAAATATAAATTAGACTAATCTTTTTTTTCAATTTGATTAATATAGAATGATTGCTCATATGTTTGGAAAATTCCTGCAGCTGATCGATGCGGTTGGGTGAAGAAAACTGATGATTGTTCAATTAATTACGGATTTTCATACGTGCAGATATTATTTTGCTACTTCACAACTGAAATACCAGTTTTATTTGCTCTTGGATGCTTTCTTTTGCTTTTGTGGTTGCTTTATCTGTTCCTTATTCTCGCTGCTACTTCTGATAATTTGTGAGGAAAATTGTTAACTATAAACTATAAATCTTCATTGTTTAATTTAAATATTTACTTTTAATTACAGTTTTTGCCCTTCCTTGGGAGTAATTTCCACAGTCTTTCGACTCTCAGACAGTATTGCAGGCGTGACAATTTTGGCATTTGGAAATGGGGCGCCTGACATATTTACTTCTTTGGCTTCTGATTTGCAAGACAGTATGATCATGCTCTCAGAGTTAATAGGGGCTGGAGTTTTCGTGACTGCTCTTATTGTCGGTTCTGTGGCTGTGGTTGCACCATTTCGAGTACATTGGAAGTCCTTCATGAGAGATTGCACTTTTTATGTCTTATCCGCTAGTTGGATAAGTTACATCGTGAATGATCAGGTTATTCATCTGTGGGAAGCACTAAGTAAGAGCTAAAAAGTAATTTACTTCTACATAAAAACCAAAAAATAAAATTCAATTTAATTTTTGAATTCCAGGTTGCATCTTCTTATACCTTTTGTTTATCGCTACTGTCGTCTTGATGCAGATTTATGATTTCAGAGAAGAAAACCAAAAATGTTAGAAATATATTTCTTTTTGTTCCAAATTTTAATAATAATTTAATTTTATAATCCTATTCAGATCGAATCCCAAGAGTGCCGGATACAGAAGTTTTACACGCTTACTTGGCGAATCGAGATGTAAATATTCACCCTCGTCTTCGGGCTCGTGCATTTAATGTCGAAGCCAAACTCGGTGGGTGCATATTTTACAAGGTTCTAAAAAATTGATCTAATTTAATACATTTTACTTCCTAGTATTGCTAGGAATTAAAAATTTATTTAAATGAACATTTTTGCTGGGGCAAAGAAGTTGAAAAGGTTTCTTTTACTTTGATCTGAGACCTGTATAATTTTAGTTGATTTACTCAAAGCTGATCTCAGAACCTAACTGCACAGCTAGTCAAAAAATTATTCATAAACTTCTTATTATTTAAATTTCCAGTTTTCAAAATTTCTTTTTAAATTAAAACCGTCTTCAGGAGTTAAAATATAAGACTGCAAGAGTCTGCTTTTAATTACTGAAGTTAATTGAAAAATCTTTTTCCCTTTTTAACTTTCAAGTCTTGATTTCTGTTTACGGTTTGCCTCGACTAATTACTCAAGACATAATTTACATAATGAAGATAATTATCTCGTTTACATAAATTAGACGTTGCTATTGCAAAGGAAATGGAAAGAAATAAATTAGACCAGGATCCCTCGAATCAAGAAACAACTTTTGAGGAAACATCATCAAGACCCGAAGGTCTTTTTCGAGAGTTTCTTTTCGACGTTTCGCCCATAAACATTGATGATTGGAGATATGGAAATACTTTTGTCAGGACTCTCCTGGTTATTCGTTCTCCTTTTATGTTTTTTCTCCAGTTACTTATTCCTGTGGTGAACGAAACAGCGGAAAAAAGAGGATGGTCAAAATTACTCAACTGCTTGCAGTTGTGCGTAACACCAATTATTCTGCTCTACTTTCTTAACTGTTAGTTTATGTATAATGAATCTTTGGACAAATTAAAAATCTAATTAAATTGTAATCGACTAACTAAACAAGCTTTGAATGCCTTTGTTTCAGTCTGGAAGCTGTCAATTAATTCAGTACCTCTAATTGTAATAGGCTTTCCATTTTTTGTTGGAATTGCTATAATTGTATTTTTATTCACTTTGGAGGACAAAATACCGAAATTTCATAACGTAATTTTAAAATGCAAATATTTTATTCATTGGATCTCAATTCACTCGCTAATTAAAATTAATTAAAAAAGTTTTCCCTAAATGACTCATATTATTTATTCAGGTTTTTGCATTTCTGGGATTTACAGCAGCCATGTTTGTTGTATATTTTGTCGCAGGGGAAGTGATGTTAGTTCTGGAATGTATTGGATATGTTGGTGGCATATCCGATGCTATGTTGGGAATAACTTTTCTTGCATGGGGTAACAGCATTGGCGGTAAGTGTATTTTTTATGAACCGAGTGGATGATTTTGCCAGAGGTTTTAATTATTTTAACGAAAGGATTTTTTCAGATTTAATATCAAATATAACAATAGCCAAACATGGATTTCCACGGATGGGATTCGCAGCTTGCTTTGGAGGTCCAATGTTTAATACCCTTTTGGGATTAGGATTAACTTATACTATTGCAGCAGCCAATTCTGAAGGATACCGAATTCGCATCCGAATAAGCAATATGGCACCAGGATGCTTGGTCTTTTTATTTTGCTCATTATTATCCTCATTGATTTACTTAAGTATCAATGGCTTCCTTGCAAGGCGTTCTTATGGATTTTTGCTTTACACGGTTTACGCGGCATTCATGATTATTTGCTTGTTGAGTGAATTTCATGTAATCCATCCACTTGGCACGGATCATCGTCCTGATGATCTTTCCCGCAATTAAATTTGCAGAGAGAACATTGATACAATAGTATATACATCATATATAGCACAATATAGCCAAAAGGATCCTATATATTAGAAAATATCTTACCCTAGGGTCCTAGATAGTCCAAATCCTAACTTCGGTCTAATAACGCTAATTGTGGTTTGTGAACACTAGGCTGACTTTCGAAGGGTAAATCGACCAATTTTAGGGGAAAGACTAATTATATTTAAATTCAGGCGTCCGTTAATTAATCCACATTATATGCAGCTGTTTCCCCTCCACAGACGCCTACTGTTCGCTACATTATTGTAATTGTATTGTATTTTACGTCATATTATACTTACGATAATTGCAGGCAATAATTGACTTGAGAGTTGAAACACGTGGAGATTACTAATTATTATCATTTTGGTCTCATACTCCGCATGAGTTCTGCAATTATTTATCTTCGTATGTTATAATGTTTTGATTAACGTTAGAATAAAAATCTTGTTTAAGTTGAAGAGTCATGACTACGTCAATCAAAAAATTGTTGTATGACTGTCGCAATATGTACTATTTTATTCTTCCTTGTTCAAATATTATTTGATTGGGAATTATAAAAGTGTACATATGTTTCATGTTTATTAGCTATATAGATAAACATAGAGTGAATCACATGTAGTTTAAAATAAAGATTTCATTATAAAAAGAAAGCCATATGGTAATTTTTCATCATTCTACAGACCTACTTGTATGTAATTTGTTAAAAATGGGGACAAGAATTCGTTTTATTTTATTTCTGTCCGCCATACTATTTCAAGGGATAGTGGCTGCCACTGAAGAAAATATCAGTAAGTGAAATAAAATCTTGAAATAATGATAAATAATACTAATAAGCTAATATTTTTCATTGCAGATGAATCATCGGATCTTATTCGCGAGAAACGTGCATTTGGTCATATACCACACCTAAATAGCAATCCAGTAGTCTACCCCGTTTCCTACATTGTTGCTATAAGAAAAAGAGGAGTTCAGAATTGCGCTGGTGCTGTAATTACGCCTAACATTATTTTAACTGCTGCTCACTGTGTGTATGATGGTGGCATGACCCTCAGCGTTTTAGCTGAATCAGCACATAGACGATACGGAACGTTTCACACTGTTAAAAATTTACAAACTCATCCTCGATTTGAACCGAATACTCTTGCAAATGATCTCGCTTTGCTCTATGTTGTTCCACCTATTAACATGGGTAAGGGTAAAGGAATTCCATTGTATAATGGATCTATTATTCAACCTGGCGTTCGTGCTATTTTTGGTAGCTGGGGATGCACCGTGGCACTAGGGTAAGTCATAATGAATAAGTTTATTATGCTATTTGGAAGTCTACTTCTGAAATGTGTGAATTTTTAAAGATCTGCAAATTACGTAAAATGATTAATAAGTTTTCTTTCTCATTGTAGAAAAAACAGAACATTACATCCTAAAGATGTTCAACTAATGCCAGTGCCCATTTTGAGCCCAACCGCGTGTGGTTCAACTCAAGAACATATTTGTACTGGCAATAATTGGGGACCACAGGACAAATGTTTTAGTTCTAGTGGAGGTCCTTTGACTATTGCTGGTCAACTGGTTGGTATTATGAGTGTACCTAAAGGAAAACATCCAAATAAAAACAATCCTGGGGAATTTGTTAACTTGGTTCACCCTGCGTACAAACAGTGGATCATATCAACTGTTCAACATCTTCAAATGATTAGAGGGTAGTTTTGAATACGAATTTAGTCATGTGTATGAAATTTATATAAATTTAAAAAAGATATATAATGTATAATTTCGGAATTTAATTTCTCTAATCCTAAATTATCACATGGTGCTAGAATAAAAGTCTTGTTTAAGTTAAAGAGTCGTGACTATTTCTATCAGAAAATTGTTTTACGAATGTAGTAATATTTAATTATTTGCTTAACTTTTAAGGCCGAATATCTACTTTTGCATTCCTTTTTGTTTTAATATTTTACTCGGAATTCTAAAAGTGTATTTTATTATATATATTAGCTATAGATACACATAAAGCGAATCACGCGTAGTTTAAAAAAATGTCATTATAAAAAGACAGCCATGTAGTCATTTTTCATCATTCTATCTTTTCATCTGTACAAATTTGCACATGCTGTCTGTAATTTGTAAAAAGTGAGAACTAGAATTCGTTTGAGTCTTTTTTTCTTTTGAGTCTTATTTCTCATTATATAGGAAAAACAACACAATACATCCTAAAGAAATTCATTTATGGCCAGTCACCATTAAGAATCCCAGTTCGTGTACTTCAACTCCAGAATTTATTTGTACTCGAAATTGGAGACCACCGGACCAATAAATAATTGAATTCGTGTGTACAACAAAATAATGTACTGCATATAATTTTCAATATTCTAGAATTCTTGATGTATGAATGAAATATATATAAAGTGTACATTTAGTACAAATATGAATTATATTTATACACTAGATGTACACTTTATATACATTTTATTCATTATTGTATACACGAAGTACGTTATGATACATATTTAATTATTTACATATTAAATTAATCAGCGTCCATATATGTAAAAAATACTAAACTCCAACGCTGAGCTGTAAATAATTCGTGGATCATACTAAATATGATAAAGTTTATGAGAATAGAAATCAATCTTTATTGGATACAGTTTATTAATTTATGTAAGTTCGTACACATAATTAAATTCGTATTCAAAACTAGCCTCTAACTATTTGAAGATTTCGAACAGTTGAATAGATCCAATCTTTGTACGGACGGTAAGCCACGTTAACAAATTCACCAGGATTCTTTTTATTTGGATTTATTCCTTTAGGTACACTCATAATACCAATCAGTTGACCAGCAATAGTCAAAGGACCTCCACTAGAACTAAAACATTTATTGTGTGGTCCCAAATTATTGCTAGTGCAAACATATTCTTCAGTTAAACCACACTCGGAGGGGCTCAAAATGGGCACTGGTGTTAATTGAATATCTCTAGGATGTATTGTTCTGTTTTTTCTAAAATGAGAAAGAAGACTTATTAATCGTTTTAGGTAATTTGTAGATCTTTAAACATTCACACATTTTAGAAGTAGACTTTTAAATAACATAATAAATGTATTCATTATGACTTACGCTAATGTCACGGTGCATCCCCAGCTACCAAAAATTCCACGAGCGCCAGGCTGAATGCTAGGTCTATTATACAACGGAAGTCCTTTACCTTTAGTCATGTTAATAGGTGGAACAACATAGAGCAAAGCGAGATCATTTGCAAGACTAATCGGATCAAATCGAGGATAAATTTTTAAATTTTTAACAGCGTGAAGCTTTCCGTATGATCTATGTGCTGATCCAGCTAGAACGCTGAGGTTCATGCCACCATCATAAACACAGTGAGCAGCAGTTAAAACAATGTTGGGCGTTAATACAGTACCAGCGCAATTCTGAAGTCCATGTTTTTTTATAGCAACAACGTAGGAAACGGAATAAATTACTGGTGCACGTTTTTCGCGAATAAGATGCGATGATTCATCTGCAATGAAAAATATTAGCTTATTAGTATTATTTATCATTATTTCATAATTTTATTTCACTTACTGATATTTTCTTCAGTGGCAGCCACTATCCCTTGAAATAGTATGGCGCACAGAAATAAAATAAAACGAATTCTTGTCCCCATTTTTAAAAAATTACAGACAGTAGGTCTGTTAAACTAGAATGATGAAAAATTACCATATGGTGTTATTTTTATAACGAAATATTTATTTTAAACTATATAGCTAATAAACATGAAATGTAAACTTTTATAATTCCGAATAAAATAATATTTGAACAAGGATAATAAAATAGTATAGTTATTCGGCCTTAACAGTTAAGAAAATGAATACATATTGCGACATTCATAACAAAATATTGTGATTGACGTAGTTACGACTCTAATAAAAATGTTAGAAGATAATTAAGAAGGTAAATTATTGCAGAGCTTGGTTTGATCATAAATATTAGCGAGACATTTTAAGACCTTCGGAATCGACGATTTTTGAACTCCCAGGGAATGAAAAAATGCACAACTTCTTTACGAATATTTGAAGAAATCCTATACGTCTGCATCACGAAGATTTTTCTCAAAAATATCTTAAAGATTCTTCAAACGTGTTTCAACTGTCATGTCAATTATTGAGAAAGATTATGACATATATTTACGACATTTTTGAGACAAATCTTGTTGACTCTGACATAAGATTAAAAAAGTGTATATTTATTAGTTATAAATATACTCAAACAGTGAATAAAGCGTAGTATAAAAACAAGATTTCAATATAAAAAGAAAGCCATATTTTCATTTTTCATAATTTTACTATTTACTTGTAAAAATTTGCAACCTACTGTCTAAAATTTTTAAATAATGGGGACAAGAATTCATTTTCTTTTATTTATGTGCGCCATTCTATTTCAAGGAACACTGGCTGCCGCTGAAGAAAATATCAGTAAGTGAAATAAAATCGTGAAATAATGGTAAATAATACTAATAAGCTAATATTTTTCATTGCAGAGGAATCATCGGATGTTATTCGCGAGAAACGTGCATTTGGTCATATACCATACCTAAATAGTAAACCAGTAGTTTATTCCGTTTCCTACGTTGTTGCTATAAGAAAAAGAGGAGTTCAGAATTGCGCTGGTACTGTATTAACGCCCAACATTGTTTTAACTGCTGCTCACTGCGTGTATGATGGTGGCATGAACCTCAGCGTTCTAGCTGGATCAGCACAGAGATTATACGGAACGATTCACACTGTTAAAAATTTACAAACTCATCCTCGATTTGAACCGAATAGTCTTGCAAACGATCTCGCTTTGCTCTATGTTGTTCCACCTATTAATCTGGGTAAAGGTAAAGGACTTCCATTGTATAACAGACCTATTATTCAATCTGGTGCTCGTGGAATTTTTGGTAGCTGGGGATGCAAAGTGGCAGTAGGGTGAGTGATAGAGAATAATTTTATTATTTTATTTGAAAGTATACTTCTAAAATTTGTGAAATTTTAAAGATCTGCAAATTAAGTAAAACGATTAATAAGACTTCTTTCTCATTTTAGAAAAAACAGAACAATACATCCTAAAGATATTGAATTAATGCCAGTGCCCATTTTGAGCTCCTCCGCTTGTGGTTTATCTCAAGAACATGTTTGTACTGGTAATACTGTGGGATCCCAGGACACATGTTTTAGTTCTAGTGGAGGTCCTTTGACTATTGCTGGTCAACTGGTTGGTATTATGAGTGTACCTAAAGGAATAAATCCAAATAAAAAGAATCCTGGTGAATTTGTTAACGTGGCTTACCGTCCGTACAAAGATTGGATCTATTCAACTGTTCGAAATCTTCAAATAATTAGAGGCTAGTTTTGAATACGAATTTAATTATGTGTATGGTCTTACATAAATTAGTAAACTGTATCCAATAAAGATTGATTTCTATTCTCATAAATTTTATCATCTTTAGTAAAATTATAAATGACGTAATTTTTATTTATTATCTACGAATTATTTAAATGTTAGCGTTTGGGATAAAAAAATTACTCACATTTAATTTAAACATTACAAATGAAATAAAGGAGTTTTAAATATGAATGAAAACTTCTATCAGCAGTGTACCTTATCTAAAGGTTTAAAATGTATATTTTCTTAATTTTGAAATTTTGGACTTAAAATTTTCAATTTTGAAGATATATTATTTAAAATTTTTAACATTTCATGTAATAATTTCAAAAAATAACTTTTGAATTTTAAAAAATTTCCCGCACAAAACTGCCGCTTGTTCCAATTCAAGATGGCCGACCAATCAACGTTTTGATATTTTGCGCGCGCTTTTACTTGTTGCACTCTTGTCATCACGTGTTTACAAGTTTACATTTTATATTGCTGCAGTGCTCAGTGTTTTCCTCTTTAATGAATTGCATTTAATGTTTGTTTTCATGCAGTTTTATTACAGGAGTTTTGGGGACAGTAATTGAGTTTAGTGTTGTGTGAGTTCCCGTTAAAACATGGTTTTCCAATGCTTCTAAAGTTCGGGTAAGTGGTTTATGTCAGTTTACATCGTTAAAATCTTTAGTTGGAAAATTGAAAATATGTTTCACGGAGTTATTATCTGTATAAAATATATTTATACAAAAACAAATTTAATAAATGAGGAGTAATCTTTTATTATAGTTTACTGGTAATCTCCTTCTATGTTGGTGATATTTTTGGTCTCGCAACATAACCTCAAAGCGATTTCTGCGCTCTATAAATTTGTTGTCACTACATTTTTATTATTTGATAAACTTGAGTTTCAGGATCTGTAAAGAACCGGGAATATAATTTATGATGAAGATTTATTGATTTGAACTATTTCAAGTAGCCATTATTTCCATTGGTTTTTTAAATACTTTTTTAATGTACATTTTTAAGTTACTATGTGTAGAAATTAAAACAAATGTCTAAATTTAATAACATTTTTGTTCCCTAATAATTTTATAGGATTTTCCTACTAGAAATAATTGAGGATAAAATTCTAAAGCACTACTTTATTTTTCAGAGCTTATTTAATCTTCAGATTAACTTGAAATTAACTTCATCTTAATCTGCAAAGTAATCAACATGACGGAGTGCACTCCATACATTTCTGCTGAACTAGCAGCCACTTGTGATGCCCTCGGTTATTACGATGGCCACAAATACCACCTGGATAAAAACTGCATAGGTAACTTACTCGTGAATTTAATAAAATTTCTTTTTAAAATTACTTCGGACACTTGTCAGCTATTTTATAAATATTGACTCATAAAAATTCTAAAAAATTGAGTCAATATATACACTTTTTTTGTTTTTCAGAGGTCATAAAAGACTTGATAAAATATTTACGAAGAGATGATAGCACTCACGTTGTTCGTCGGTATCTCGGACATTCTAAAATTGTCCAAACAGATCTCATTAAAATTTTTGTCGAACATTCGGACAAAAAGGAACTATGGGACGTCCTTTTGCGGTAATTTTTTGATATTAATTTACAAAACTAAAATATACAAATTGAATTTATAAACTTACTAGAGCTTACAAGCATCTGTTCTCAATATTCGAAAATTATTCACGTTTATGAATTGCTAATAAATTTGAATCAATACGAAATGTTTCATGCTAATACATTATTCATTAGAAATCTTCATTCCATATTTACTCAATGCGCTATTGGTTATTTCTGCATAAAATAATGATAGATTAATTTCAGTAAATAATGGATTTCCTTTCAGATTAATGATTAATTTGACTAGTCCAGCTTTGATGTTTTACAATGAAGAGCTACCAACAGAAAAAGTCACTCGAACACTCTATCAACAAATTGTGTCGCATTTGCAAGGCTATAAAATTGCTTTAACAGATGAAGGAGTTTGGAACACAATTAGAGATCATCTTGGCAAACTCTTGAGTATTGTAAGTAATTTTAATTTATTCAACATAGTTTCATTGACGCTGTTTCTATACCAATAATTTTATGTTGCTTTTAAGCAAGTAGTTTATTACAAATTAATGATCAGATGTTTTATAAAACCAATTGTTACAGGATAGTACAGAAAGGGGAGAAGAGAACGAAATAGTAATTGAACGAATTCTCACCTTTATCAGAAATATCTTACAAGTTCCACCCGCTGATAATGAAACAAGAGCTGACAATGATGCAACCGTTCACGACGAGGTATCAATTTAAAATTGCAACTGAATTTAAATCTTTGACCCTTAATTTTTACTAAAAAATGTTTATGATTGCAGTTACTTTTTGCTCTCAACTCGTCTGGCACTGTCGACCTTCTCCTTTTTATTGCTAGTAACAGAAGCGAACAAGATTATCACATGCAAATATTAGAGGTAGTTATATTTATTTATTAGATTAAATTTATTTAAGTTAAATTAATGAGAGCTACACAAGGTTTTTAAAAACCATATAAAATTTTGACTCATTTTTATTGTAGATAATAGCGCTGATGTTGCGTGAACAGAATGCAAGCAAATTGGCTACTGTTGGGACACAGCGCAGTACTATAGAAAAAGAACAAGACGAAGCAAAATTGTCAGCTCTTCGAAAAAAGGAAAGCTTACAAAAAATGGAGAAGATAAAGAAATACGCGGGATCAAGGTATTTTTTTTTAAATCTGTTTTATAAAAAGGCAGGATGGTATTCAAAATCAAATTAGGTACATTAGGACATTTTCGAGCTTGAGTGGAGCAATCTAATCGTTTTTAATTAAATTACTTATATAAACGAAGCTTATGAATAAATAATTAAATTTTCTAACAAATAAAATCATGACATAAAAAGTTCCCCATATTTTATAATGGCCATACCATTTAGCGTAGGTAATAATATACGAATGCTTGAGCAAAAATGTCCGCATAATAAATTTTTCATAAAAGACTATTTGTTTCCTTATAGTAAAGCAACCGCAACTAAATCGCGACATAAAGTCTGGGCAAAGTAACTCGCGTTTTAGTATAGAAGGAAATAAAAGTTAGTAAAAAGCATGATAAAAAAATAGGTTGTGTTGTTGCTCTCAAGTAACCCTTGGGAATCCGCGCTTTTCTCAACCGCGTGAAATGTAATGAATATGACCCAGTTTTTAAAACAGAGTGCTTTGCATGAGTACCGAGTTTTTAACAATTTTTATTCACTAAAGGAGAATGGGTTGGAACAAGTCTACCGTTTCCGTTAATGTCGAGGTCATAAATTCATTCATGATTGCAATCTATTCCTCTCTTTTCAATTCAGGAAATATTGCATCTATCTTGCTTTTATAAACACTCGAGTTTTTTCAGACCCATTCGGTTTATACAAATCCATCTTCATCTAGAAATAATTATGGGTGTTGCCCTAAAGCGTTTTCTGATAAACGAGAAATCGTTTATGACAGGTTGATTCACAAAAAAATCCCCAATGCAGTTTTTCATAATAGATTACAAGAAATCCAGATCGAATATTTTATGCGAAGCTTGAAGTATTTAATCCTGAATTTGCTGTAGGTTACTTCAATTCTTTATACTTTATTTAACAAGCTAAGCTTCACTGATAAACCCTCGATAGAAAGATCGAGTGATCCTTCCACCGTTAAATTTTAATAGGATTACGTCTTAATCTAGGGCTGTGGCGTTGATCCACGAACGTGATTTTTAATTAACAAGTGTCTGAAATTACTTTTTCTCACTAAAGAATTTTTCAGATTTTTTACTTTGTAAGATAGTACGTGAGTTGGTGTCGTGCCTAGAATTTTATTTATTATTCAGACGATGGAATGTTTAAAATAACTTTCTTATTGTAAAACTAAATGAAATTTCAATCCTCGTTTTTTATCTAAATATTTAAATTTCTTCCCTTCACCCATTTATTTTCAATCGTCACCCAGCGTTTCGAACTCCATTTAAAAAACATTTTATATTCTTGCAGGCACTCAAGATTCGGTGGCACTTACGTCGTGCAGAACATGAAGGCAATCGGAGAAAACCAGTTGATCTGCCACAAGCCTTATCAGAAAATCGAGGCTCTGGAGTTTGGCGTGGAAAAGGTATGGAAGGAAAAGTACAGTTGAAGAAATTGGAGTTTGCTTTGCGAATATTTTGCTTTTTGCCGTTAATTTTAACGGGAAAAATTCAATTAGATGTGCGATATTCACGATAAGTTTCATTAGCGGCGAGAGACTGAATTCAACGAAATATACGGCTGTTAATTAGATCTGTGCTAGGGTAATTAGAGCCCAGTCTTTTCTAATGGCTTGGAGCATCTCAAAGTGGGTCAACCCACACCCCGAGTTTTTCCAGTGGTATTACCGTCTCCTCTCGGAGGCATCTTCGTCGAAACTGGGAGAACTTTCAAGCGGATCCATTTCACGTTTCATTATGGTCGTCATATACCATATTTCACTCGGAATACCCACCGATTGTGTAATCTCGCGGGTTATATTCCCAAAGTCACTAAGCTTACTTTATAGTTACTTTTTAAACTCTGCTAAGTTTATTTCACTTTTGCTTTTCGCCTCATACAGGTTACCATTTTCTTTTCTAGCCTGAAAGCAAAACACTTTTTATCGCCTGATAAAGAATTTTTTCCTCTTTTTTCTTATTCTTCCCATTACATTTTTACTTTTTTTTTCATTTTGTGCAAGTGCAAAGAATATAACATTTTTTAATGTCAACATTAATTTAACATTGCAGACAAAACAGGAAATAATGAAAGAATGTGTTTGGAATCTATGAGATTATCTTTCCTGACAAGTTATAATAATATTTATTATCGGTCAGAATAAAAATTTTTAAATATTTTATGTTGTTTAGAAAGTGGGCCACACCTTTTTTTTTAATAAATAAGGAGGTAGGGGTAAATTTACTTGACGAATAGAGCAGCGAGATAATGTTCTCTTTTCAATTAAAGTTTCTTACAAAAGTTAAAAGTTTTGTGAAGAATGTTTGAATAAAGTATTAAAGTAGTATATTGACCCATTTTATAAACAGATATGATTTTATTCGAGAATAAGATATAAAAACTTTATTCTGGTTGTTTTAAATTGAGTATTTACAAATTGGTCTTTTTGAAAATAGTTTCCGAAAATTGAAATACCCTATGAAGTAAAGTCTATGGGGTGTAAAAGAATGAAATGCTTTTGTATTTTCAAGAGAGAAGATGTAAAAAGATTTAAGGATACGTTTGAGAAAGTCGATTGTATTCTGGAAAACACAGGTGATTTTACAAATTTTTTTCTATGCTGAGCGGATTTGGTGACTTGAAGAAATCTTAGAGTAAAATACTTTTCGTTTAAGGATAATTTAAATAATTAAAAATAAATTAGAAATATGTGTGCATGTTATCCATGAGAAAACTGAGCTGGTAACTTTTCAAAGATTTAACTTTAAAGTTCGCTTCACTCGATTGATTTCAGGCGAAGGTGAAGAAACCAAAAAATAAGAGAGCTATGGCGGATACGAAAGAGGAACGCATTTCCGCTTACAGCGTGAGGCTATTCCTGAAGGAATTCTGCGTCGAGTTTCTTAATGGTGATTTTTTTATTTAATATCGAAAACCTATTCTACTATACGTTGAGAAAATGAAAATTCTTTAGAAAAAAAAGATGAAAACTCCCCGTAAAGAGAAAACAGAAAACCAATTAATTTTTAAGAAACTTCTATCTTTTAAAAATAACTTTTTTTCTGCAATAACGCCTTCACTTTTTAAAATGTTTTTCATTTTAAATTTATTTAGGCGCTTACAATCCTGTAATGAGATATGCTAGATCGTGCATAAACAGCACAAATGCAGGGTCACAGATGGATGCGAGCTTCTACCTTTGGGCAATGCGCTTCTTTATGGAGTTCAATCGACATTACAAGTTTCATGTGAAATACGTGAGGTAGGTTTCGTTCGCATTATTCCCACGACACTGAGCGGGTTTTCGATAGTTCACAAACTCGTTTTACGCATCAGCGCTTTTTCACGATGCTTGGAAAAAAAATTCGTTCCTCTAGAAAAAACAACCGCTCTTCAATTCATTTTGTGCTGTAGCTTTCAAATTCGAATGATGAAGTGAAAATATGAATATCGGTTTAAACGATTCTTTAATAAGCAAATATTAGAATAACTAAAAAAGATAGTAATATTTTTTTACACTAATTTTTCAGTGAAACAATATCAACCGAGATATTTTATCTCGTGCAGAGACAAATGGAGCAATATTACGAGATGTTGGTAGTAGAGAAGAAAAAGACTCAGTTTTGGTCTCGAAGATTGCATTTCGCTTTGAAGGCGTACCAGGTCAGGAGTAGGAAAATGTATTTATCTGTCTTTATGGAAATCAATGATAGTGAATAAATAAATTATGTCTGTTTCAGGAGTTACTCCTTACGATATTAGAAATGGATAAAAGCGAGGACAGAGGTGTTCAAAGCTCTAGCAAAGTCATCAAGAGTAATATATTCTATGTTCCGGAATATCGGGAAACTATACTTTCCCAGCTGCTGTATTTCAACGAACTAAAAATGTCGAGGTTCGTGACACTTATTTTTAAATGCATCTCAGGTATTGGAAAGATATTGGAAACCAGCTTATAAACTAAGATGCTCATACCATATATATTTAGTTAACATAGCGAGAATGGAACGAGTCTCTTTTACATTAAAGAAGACTAGAGCAGGGCTGAGATTGAAAATTTGTAAGACGGGTTTAAATTTTTTTTGAGATTTGAGTAGTATAATATTCGTTTTGGAAGAAAAATAATAAGGTACAACGTCTAAAAATGCTACACTTTGACAGAATTTGATTTCACACTTTGAAAGTTGAGAAAGCTGATTTTAAAGTAAAGTTAAATCGATTGGCCGAAACTTGTCAAAAGAAGTAACTGTTTACTGAAAGTTTTATCTGCCGCAAACACATTGAACTAACTTCAGGTCAATCGTCTGACCGCCTAAGTTTCTTTTCCCATCCTACTAAAGTTTACTTTATCCTCGCATTTACTATCCGTTCTTTATTTCTCGCGTTTCCCTTTCATTCCTCCATGGAATAAACAACTTCTGCCTATCTTCCGATCTGCGGGCATTCAACTCGTTTCAACTTTGACAGCTTTTAGTATTTTCTAGACGACAAAAAGAATAAATGAAATTTCGAATTGTTAGGTAAATTTAATGATTTCCTGTTTTTCAACTTCGGATAATAATATATCATAAGATATTTGTGTTTTATTTTCAACCCGGGAATTGAATGAACGGCCGTCATAATATTGGTATCTCATTATTTTTTAGGGGATATTTGATTGATCTCACAACGACAACTCACATTTTTATGAAAATGCTCGAACAGTTTTGTGGAAAACAACGAAGCGTAATTGTTCAGACGAAGAAAAGAAAGTCCCAAAAACGAAAAAGTCATAAAAGTAAGTTTTTGTTTAAAATATCTTTCCCTCGCCAAATTAAGTTTTAGTCGGATTCCAAGACTTACTGAATTTATATCACTTTGATTGATGAAAATCAGATTTGCAAACTTAACTTTACTTTAAAATTCAGTCAGATTTCATATCATCCGGATATTGATTTAGATATCTACTCTAACAAAATTTTCACGACGACTAAAAATTGACTGGTTCAGGCCAGGGAGGAATAAAATTCTCTTATGAAAAAGGCTTGCAAATCAAATTTATCACGAAAATTATAAATTTGATCAGAAAAATCTATATCATTACGTTCTTTACTTATTCCTTTCTTGATGAAAAACTATATGTATCATAGTCAACTCTTTTCTAATATATATGTTATTTAAAAATTTACTTTATTTTAATTAACAGAGTCTGTAAAGAACGCTTTACAAGCTCCGAAAATTGCTCTGAGTTTGGAAGATCGATGGGACGATGTGGGGCCAGAATTGTCCGCTGTTATGCAATCAAACCAGATTCCAGTCGTTATTCCTTTTGATGCGACTCTGGACATTCCGATTGATGAGCAAAAGTAAATATCGAGTTTGATTGATATTATTGATTCTACTGGTCTGTATTTTATTAATTAGTGCAATGCAAATTAGCTATTAATTAATTTATTATGTATATTTTCAGGAGTGACGCGATGAAGAAAATTCAGAAGCTTCTTCGACAAAAGCAATTGGAAGAGGCTATTGGACTTTTTCGTGCTGCGAGGTAACAATCTTTTCATTTGAAATTACACTTTGAAATTCACGATCTTATTAACGTTGTCGGTAAACAATTCTTGCGTTAAATTAAGGTGTTCTTGAAGGCTTTTATATATTTTTTTTTATAAAGCGGTGCGTTTTATTTTCCTCATGGGCTGCAATATATTTCGATGGTCAAATGTGAATTACACTGAGTAACCCGAACGTGGGTGTGGGATGCTAAAGCCTTTGTTTTAGTTCACAAAAGCGTTTGTTGTAATGGGGTTAAAGAGTGAACAGAAAGCTGGGATTTATCGCAGCGAGCAGGCACGCATGCGAGAACCAACTCTAACCACAAATGCAAACAGTCCTACTCGCTATAGGAACCTATTTAATTAATTAATGTTCTTCATTCGTTCCAATATTATCTCCTGAAAAAAAACTCTGACTTGGTTTCTCACTTTCCATTACGCTTGGTGTAATTCCATGAAAGGAAGATGAATTGCTGTTATAAGTTATAAGTTTATTTAAACTGAAGGGTGGTTTATAGATTAAATGTAAAAAGTATAGAAGTAGAAGCCTTTCGTTATATAGTGTAAAGATCGGGTTTTGTTCCCTTGCAGTAAATTACCCGAGATTCATTCTTGAGCAAAACCGCAACTATACCACGACAGATATAGGGTTCAAGTCGAAGATCTGTGGTTGTAAAGCAGGAAGTAGAGTATTTGCTAGACAAACCAACCACGGATACGAGAATCCTGTGTCCTCATTCTCGTCGAGATACGTAAGAAGCCGGAGGTATTATATTGTTTACTTTAATACCTAAGTATTACCATAAATGCGTTATTAATAATATCGTGCTGGCTAAGAGGGGCTGGCACAGCCGACAGTCTGCTCTGTGCTTTTATTCCTGTGTATGCAGAAGGCGAGGTATAGCGTTGTCTGGGATCCCATTGTGTGCAGGGCGATGCAAACCCAGTAAAATGGAGGTAGCTACGTTGGTACAGGGTGCGACATTAATACTGTCGGAAGTTATTAGCATGAATATCGCTGTTCACCCCTTTGCTGAAACGCGATATCTTTTTTCCAACCGTCACCCTCACTTTTAATGGGAATAAGCTAGACGCATTATCCCATTGTTCACAAAGTCCCCAAACCAAATTCCGTTTTTCGACGATTCATTCAATTTTTCCTTTTTTGCAAACGAGAATATTGGTGGTTACTAATTAGAGAAACTATACAAGAAAATTAGTGAAATTGAAGCGGAACAACTGTGGAGGCTGTTCAAGACAGACCTGATCAATTAATTTTTTTTACTAACTCAGGCCTGATTCATATTGAATTTTACTGAACCGTATTTTATTACTTTCTAATTACTTTGAAGCAACCCTCTGAAGGTTATTGACAATGATAAAGTTGAAAACGATACGAAATTCATTTCCGAGTTTCTATCTTGAAAATACGAAAATATCATCATGTATTAAATTAAATGGTATATAAATTGAAACGAAATCGACAAGTCAAAGGTCCTGCTTTAAATTCAGCGTAAAATTGAGAAATTTTGATATTGTGACTACTCTGCCGTAAAATTATGATCACAATATAATTACGAAATGCTCTGCAGTACTCGGGAATTAGACTTGAGGGTTTGTAACAGAACGAAATGCTTTATCATCTGAGAAGATTTGTTAGGGGACAAGTATGATAATAATTTACGATTTCTTTTCATACAGTTAATTTGAATAGGGCTTTATTTATCAACAAATAAACTCGGGAATTGTAAGGAGGTCGGAGTCGATTAGGAAATAAAGCGATCTATTGTATGACTTAAAGTTAAGGGATAAAAAGAATTCTTGGGGTGGTGGATTTCTATTCAGAGAGTTTGTGTCACGCACGATCCACTTCTTCCGATCAGAGGCTGCGGCCCAAAGTCTGTCGGATTATTGGGTTGTCGCGTTCAGAGCTTTTCGCAATTTAGCACTGCTTTTGTATAGCCTGGAGGTTCTAAAGCCTGAATTCTAGATCCAGCATGTACCTTTGAGTAGGCGTTTCCAGACAGTTTTGTTTCCATTATTCAAGGAAACAAACATATGGAAATTTCATACCTAACTCACCGATCGATTTTAAAGCTGGTGAAACATTTCAAAGCCAAATTAGGTGATTCAATAAATCAGTACTTTAGAAACTCTCTTAAATTTCTAGGATTTTGTAGTGTTCCTCTGTCATTGAATTAAATAATAATTCTGTATGTGCTGCTTAATCAGATACCTTAATATTAATAACGTATTCCAGATTCGAGAACTTGGCTGGAAATTTCTCTGACTCTCGCAAATTCGTGCTATTGTCCCTGATTTTCAGAGAGTCTCACTTTTATCATCGTTGAAGACGTCTTGTGCTCTTGACTAGGTTCTCGAAATTCTGGAGGCAGTTCTTGGTCGACACTGTTGCATAGCCTCGAGAAAGTGGTAAAGAATCAAGCCTGGTTGCGAGTACTTGACGCAAGAAATCGGATGTTGGTGTATGTCACAGCAATGCTCGAGGGATCTCGTAGGAGACCCATTGAGTTTGCCTCTCAGACCACCTTTTCACCCTGTCTCCTCATTGTCTCCCTTCACTGTTCGCAACTTATTATACAATACATGCACAATTTTATACATATAGATTCTTGTCGAAGAAAATGAAAGGAACTAAAATGTAATCCTCAGACTCCGAGTTCACTCTCGACTTCATCTCTAGTCATATCCGGATTTTCCACTAGATTTCTCAGTTCCGGTTGTGATTTAAAATTCTAGGTTATCCGAGCAAACCAAATAGGGACTAAAAGCTTCGCAAATCGAAGGCTTACCAATTGTTTTCAAATAATCCTCTTTCTCTGGTTTCATTTCAAATCATACAAATTTAAAGGGTTGCCTCGATTGGACCTACACATTTTTTACAAGATAATAAAAGACTAGTTTTCGCAGACATTTACTTTTTTTTATTGTTTTCAGGGAAGTGTGGCCTGAGAACGACTCTTTTGGAAGTGCGGGCATGCCTGTTGAAGAGGAGTTCCTGGCGCTTCGGGAGATTTTCTTCGCAGACCTTGGTGGTGAGTAGTTTTCGGAAAATTAACATCTTCTTGCTTGCTGCGAAAGCCTCGAGATCTAACCAATATTACTGTTGCATTTGCATTTAGAGTGGTCTGCTATTGCTTTGTTGAAATTAGATCAATAATTTAGATCACAGTTATGTTATCTCCAGTCTGTTCAGTAGAAACTACAATTTAATAACTGAGTGTGACTGATGTTTGCTTCGAAAGAAAGCTTTTTTAAATGATACACTATTAAGATATTGGATTATCTGAGGTAAAAATTTGTAAAGGCTGGTAATTTCTTAATTGAGTTGAAATCCATTTGAGTCAGGATTGTCTCTGCGATAAATGGGAGCAAGTTTATTACATTTTTGATACAAATTCATTATCGACTTTCTCACCCCAGCAGTCGCGGCTACTTGGCTCGGATATTTCAAGTCACAAAATAAATATGCATGAGCACATTTGCGTCGCCATATCGCCTTACGCCACCACTCGCGGTATTTTTCACAATAAATAAAAATGACGCACTAGAGTACGTTAAGTCTGTATTTCGGTTCGTTGCCGGTGATATTTTCACGGAAATGCGTTTTTTTCTCTCACATAAACTATTTTATCTGCAGACAGGAAGTATAAATACATCTGCTTTTACCTTTGCAATTAAAGTTACATCCATTTTTTTAAAGGCATAAAAAACTACGAATACGTGAAACTAGTTATTGTTCCTAGAATTTGAACTGAGTAAATTACATTAAATTTGTGAAACTTCTTGAATATATATTGACATATAATATTAACTTTTACCTTACAATATATTAGACTATAGCTTTATATTGAAGATCTCAGCGCCGGACTCCGACGATGTTTGCATCAACTCGTAAAAGAGAAGGTCGTTAATACTTCTTTAGCTCCCAATGGAATGTATTATCTCTAGTTTGCAGTGGAAGTTAGACTGGAGTACCGAGCGAAATGTTTTCTCCGTTATTTGCCCACTTATTCAACTTTTCGAATCCGACTACTTGGTATAGTAATTATTTTAATACTGTCTTCACTTCCAGTAAAAATACTGACAAAGCAAATAAAAACTTTTCTCCAATTTCCAAGTCCTAGAGATTATTTGAGTAATTGGGAAATAAAAGAAACAATGCCATAAAAGTCACAAAAGAACTTTATAAACTCACGCCTGTGATTTGACTCACGCGACAGTTCACATATCATAATTCCGAATTAAACATTTAATAGAGAAAAGGAGGAAAAAAGGCAATTATAGTCGTTATTATTGGAGTGGCTTTTCATTTAACTACTCGAGTGAATGGGTTCATTTAATATAATTTCGTTTAGTTAAAAAAGATTTCAACGTTTCTGCTTTATTCAAAACTTTATTAAATCTTAGCTTGCAAACTTTGTTTATTAAAAACCCCCGAGTTTTGAGGTTTTCAGTTCGAAATAGTTCAGTTTATTAAAGGAGAATTTTTTGAAAATTGAAGTGAAGATGGTGAATAATAAAGTGGCTAGGAAATCCTGCATTGTTTTTTTTTAGAGATATAGAGGGTGAAAAAATTATATAAACACGTGATTTTGTCTGCAGGTATTGTGCGACGTCCTTGCAAGGGTGGTTTGTAATATCCAGCACATATATCATGACACAAATTTAATTAAACGCGCTACTGGGATTCATTTCATGCTTCTAATTTATGTATGAATAACTGCGTTGTTTACCATGGAGCCTTACACCCGTGTCCAAGTCCATTCTATTCACGATTTCAAAGCTTTTCCTAGAAAATACATACGATTGTCCATACCAGTAAAGCAAAAGAACAGAAAACAGGACAAAAATGATTTTAAATCAACGAAGAAACTTATTTATTCAATTCGATTAAATGAGATTGTTAAAGCTGGACAGCTGCTTCTATTGAAAATGTTCTTCTCTTCTAATTAACTTCTGTTTTAGACTTCCTTAATAGAGTTTTCGAGATCAAAGAAGAATTTATTACAAACTTGGACTTTTATGGTTAACTTTGAAACTTTGAAGATGAAAACAAAAGTCACAAGTTCGGAGAATAGTTATTTAGGAGATAAACAATGGCTAGGATAATTAAGGTTTAGCTAAATTCAAGTAAGTTGTTAATATTCTGGAAAATTTTAATTTAGCTTCATTGAATCTTGAACTAGTTTAGCTAATTATAAGAAAAGCTCTGGCCTGATTCTTGAAAGCTGGAAGTCTTTCATGTGTCCAACACTTTAATTAGACTTGTCTTTTATTTGACTCTTGAAAAAAATTCTGCAAGGGTATTTTGTGTTTTTTGAAATTTATTCTCTGCAGTGGTTTGATGATTAATAGTTAATTAATTTAATTCATGAATATAAATGAATCGAAATTCTGACATTGTCTAATAATATTATTATTGCTTAATTTCTTATTCACAGTTGAGTGCAAAGCTCTGTCTTGTAAATGATCTCATTGAAAATCAATTATACCATCCGGGGAGACATAGTTCCCTCTGTTCATCACACTTAGTCCCGCATCACTTCCGTTTTGACGTTCTACTCGCGTTCCAAGCACGTCGAATTCAAATTCCAGAATTCAATATAGAATTTCTATGTCGCATTTAGCATTGACGTGAAAGCAATTTAGGCCTGTCTGCTGTGAATGAAGTGCATATAAAAATCGTTTAGCATTGCTTGAAATTTTTTTTTCAAATGCTTCTGGTGAATGTTTTCTACAAAAAGAACTAGAACTTAATTTTTCTTGATATAATTCTAGAGTGTTTTTTTTTCATCTTGAATGCAATACTAGGGAGAAATTGATTATAATTATATATTTAATTAGCCAAAGTGGAGTTATTAAGTTTGTTCGCTGATTCCTATTTTTGAAGGTACTGAGTAAATATTTGATTCAGTTATTTATAAAAATGTAAATGGAATATAATGAATTAGAGAAATACAGGTGTTAGAAGATTTGCAAGTCCGCGTAATTAAATTATGTATTTATGAAACTGGACCGAGTGCAGAGTGGGATTATCCATATTTCATGAATCTGTATTTTTGAATACATATTATCATATTGGTAAATTTGTTGACCATAAAGTGTGATATTTCGAGAGTATTGGGAATTAAATTTTTATTAACATAGAAAGTAATATTAATACCGGGAGCGATCTACATTTTCCACACCCAACTAGAGCTCAAATTTATTTTCAGATAAACCTCCAAATCCTAAAATCGATGACTTCGACATGGGGGTTATCTCAACGATAAATAACCGGTAGCGAAGAAAACTCACCTTCGTTTTACACCTCTTATCTTCAATCTCATTTATCAATTTTCAAGTACTATTAAAATAGTTTATTATCTTTTTATCGGTACCTTTCAATAATTAAGATATTTTTCCCTTTTTCAAATTTATAATCTTTAGCTGAAGAATTAGAAGTTTTAAGTTTTTAAGTAGTAATGGCCTTACTGTATGCGGAAGACGCAGCGTCTGGCATAGACCGTCCGTCACTACTGATGTCGAATCGTTAGTAATGCGAAGCCGTAAAGGCCCTCTTTATTTAACAAATTTTCCAGGCAATAAATACCAAACTAATTTTCACTTTTCCAACTGTTTAAATTAAAAATTGCGGAATCCTTTGAAATAAATCATATCGAAAAAGCAATGGAACAGAGTTTAATTAAATGCGATATTGAAATGTATATATTAATTTAATCTCGGCACAAATGAAACCATCTGAGAGAAATATTTTTATTATATATATATATATGCACACAATTGTTAGTTGCGTTAACACAATCGCTAACGCAGTCGACGATATACGTCAACGCAGAAAGGTTTTATAAATTTATTTATGGTATAAATTTATCCGCAAATAAAATAGAGAAGTGGATATTCGTATACTGCATTATTTCCACGTACTTGGGCAATTCAAAGCATCAACGATTCAGGTTTATCTCTCACATTTCTTCAACGGATACAATCTTTTCCGGCATTCCGTGAAAGATACTGCCGCTCTTTTTATTTTTGTCACTGTGTAGATTCGAAGCGAGAAAAGAGGGAAAGGGAAAAGAGGACCTCGATTTAAAAAGAGACATTCGAAGTGGTGTGCACTAGGCTTTTTGAACCGTTATTAAGTATACAAATGGGTATAGGAGTGGGATCCAAACTTTGTAAGCTCCCTCTCTGCTGCTTTACTGCTCGTTAATAAAGTTATGATTGAAGGTTAAACTCCATGAAATTGCGCCAGTTAATGCCGCCCCTTTTCAAACGTGGGCCTTCATTGATCAGACGTTACCTGTCTAATAATTCAATAATACTCAAGCGACTGTTTCACTACCTCTTCTACGTTTCGTGACATCAAATGAAATTCCAACACATCTAATTTTTTCCTACATTAGGAGAAAATCTGCATTGAATTTAATATTACATTTAATTTACAAGGTATAAGAGAGCTAGACGTCTGAAGCTTAAGTAAATTTTTTTCTATAGGTGCAATAAGGACGTTTCCATATTTGCTTTTATTTCGGATGAGGTTTAATCGTATTTGAGATCAAGGTTAAGGTCTGGATGCTTGTAGTTTGATGATAAATATGAGCGAGTATCAGAATTCTAAGCACCCTCACACCTAAGTCTGTTTCATCTTGCTCTTGGCGATGAAATAATAGTGAATTTGTAACTCGAGCAGGAATTGAATAACAGTTGAGCTTGAATAATACAACTATATAAATTGGGGTTTGAGGGCAGTGGGTGGTGTAAGGATAACGGTGCTTTTAGGAGAGGTAGGAGTGCAGACGGGATCATTTATATTGTATCCAAATCGTCGTTTTCTCCTATTTCCACGAGCACCGACGTTCCAACCCGTTCCAGGTTCTCCCAACCCTTTCCACTTTCGTGGCATTTCTCATCGCGTTTCTCGTTTTACGCGGTTGCAGCGTTATTAAGGAATTATTTCTCAGTCACTTTGCCAACATTGCCTCCTATCTCCAGCACCAATGAACTTTTTCGATCGGACGTCAAGATAAATACATTTGCAGAAAGACTTTTTTCAATTTCTATATCTACAAGAAGAGATAAAAGGAAACCCGTTTTTTTTAGCTCTCATATTTACATGAAAAAAAAGTTGACATAATAATACGCTTTTGTAACGACAAAAAGAGAAAAGATTAAAAGTAAAAATTTCCGACTCGTAGGGCATTCAAATAGAACGGGAGTGAAAAAAGTTTACGTTTATGAAACAGCCTTTTGTTTCTTTCCCGTTGCTTTTTAAATAAAAATTTTCTTGATCTCTCTCTGATTAGGGATATTAAATTTTAAAAAAAATCAATTTTTCTCGAGATTCCTAATATTAATATTAATACCATTATTCATATATAAATCATAATCATTGTCTTGAAGCAAAGTATTCAGTAATCTTTATAAATTGATTTCAGCGATTGTAGATGAAGTTAGGACGAGGGGCTTAGGAGGCTTTGTTGAAATTCTGTGGCTGTAGATAAGTGTAAGTCTGGTAGGCTTTTTCATATCTCGTTAGCAGGGCTCGCGTGATAACCAATTACCATTTCCTACGTTCTTAGGAAGGGTCCGCTACCAACTGCACATTTTATCGTATCCCGCTGCTTTTTATGCAAATTGGAAAGAGGTTGTGGAGAGTTGGTTAACTGTAAAATTCGGTAGACGATTCGGTTACGTAACGGGAGCTATTGCAGGTTTCCCAATCTCCTTTTCCCAACGGTTTCTCATTTATTATGATAATGCGAGTTTTCGAGATTTCAAAGCAATTCCCCAAAGGTCCAAACGACACGAATACATTCAGTTGAAAGCAAGTACGATGCCATCGTTTAGCCAACAAATCGATACTTTATTGAGTTTCTCCTGAAAACGAATTATAAGAACCCCTATCATTTTCAAAATTGTCTTTTACGAACTTCGAGTTCAGAGGGAAGCCCCAAAATAGATTGCCAATTTGTTCATAATTGGGTTCTGTGTTTATGGAAAGGTTGCTTGTACATATATGAAATTATAGACCGATTTTTACTTCATGCGTTGACGAGCCTGATTTGTAAAATTAAGTTTCGTGTCGTATTTTTAGAAAAGCTTAATAATTATAGAGCAATAAGTAAATTTAGTTTGTTTAATGATGGCTGATGGAGGTGAGACTTAGGGTCGTCATGAAAATAATCAAGCTTTAATTAAATATTAATGAGTGCCATGGAAAAGGCAACTTGTGGTAGGAGATGGCAAAAACCTTTAATTAAAAGGCACTTTCTCTGCGTCGCGAATTTCTGACTTTGATGTGAATAATGAGAGATTTTTTGCTTGGCTTTACATTTTAGCTGTGGGGTAACAATTTGTACACTTTTTATTCCGCTTATAATGAGAGGATCGTTATTTATCCAGTAATACACTTTTCGTTCGATTTAGTCCTTTTGGTATTTGGTTCATAGTGGGTTTTATATCCGCTAAATTGCGAGTAAACAGTGCATTGGCTAATTAATTCCTATCGATCGTTTGGCTTTCTCATATTCATGAAAATATTCATTTTTCCCAATGCAACCGTGATATGACCACTAATAATGGTTGAATTGAACGTGAAATGTTTTCGTAAATCCCAACAATTTCATACAAGAAATTAAATCAACAAACAAAATTTGCATTACAAATGTAACTATATGAATTACTTGTAATGAAACACTTTTAATTAAAAGCAGGATTGTTAAAAAACATTTAATTAAAAATCGAATG
Organism: Synergus laeviventris; assembly: GCA_032275145.1. Classification (NCBI taxonomy): domain Eukaryota; kingdom Metazoa; phylum Arthropoda; class Insecta; order Hymenoptera; family Cynipidae; genus Synergus; species Synergus laeviventris. The sequence goes on from JAUESI010000003.1 coordinate 1,203,343, forward strand.
AATACACTGTTGATCTTGAAATTTAAATAAATTATCAACTTATCCAATAAACTCATAATCCCCTAGATACAGCTTTTGTGCATCAGAAAATATACTGCCAAGCTCGAGGATTACAATAAACCATACTCCTTGCAAAGTTTAAATTTTCCTGCCCATTCACCAGTTTTAATCTCAACCACCCCTCTTCGTCAACTTAATTTACTGCATACTACACAAAAGAAGAGCAGCTTTAGCCCTAAAGTGGTATGTAAATTAAAAACACAGAAACTCCTAGAAACTGTCACACGAATTACTAGGGTGGAAACAAAGGAAGAGTGGCAGACGCGAGATAGAAAGAAACAGAGATTGGGTTTTAAAAGGCGAGGAAAATATCCATGAAGAAACTTTATAATTTAGTTTTAAAGTCGCAAATTAAAGTAAAATATCTAGATTTCTAATTTTCAAAACGATTTTAGTGGCTATTTTGGTCTGTCATACTCACCCCAGTGTCAGACAGTTAATATTAAATTGGCCTATTGCTCTCTGAATGAGAAATTTCTCTAATTTATGTTCGATATTAACATTTATTTATTCCATGCCTCGCCGTCTAATTTTGAATCCAGGAAACGCGAGTACCAATCTGTGGAGAACTTTCCCCAATTAGGAGACTTGTCACTTCATTCCAGTGGTTTATTCGAATGCGAGTGTCCCTCAATCTCCCTGCGGCGAATCTTTTGATAAGAACGTAAAAGGTGGCTGGGCCTCAATACTGAAAAGCGTCCCGATCAAATAGGGAGGGGTTATAATTTGTCTGGCGTGGCAGAAAATCAATGTCGATCTGTCAGTGGCCAGGTTTCCTATCATCGACATCGTCTATAGCTTCTACGGTGACTCGAAAATATTCTCTCTGCATTCCCTTATCAAATTTTCACCCTCCACATATTAAATCTCCAATTTTTTTTTTGTAAACGAATCCTCCATTGTTGAGCTTTTTTTTATTTAATTTCAGTCATCTTTTTGATTTGGAATTCTTTTGATATCCTTAAAAAAATACATCAAAATATCTTGATAAAAGCTTGGTAATTGCAAAAGAAATCTTAAAATCATTTTGAATTTTTTTCAATTCACCTTGAATTTGAATTAAATCCATCTTGATTTGTTTAAAGTTCTTCTTGTAAATTCGTTCGAATTCATTTGAATTCTCCTGAGTTTCAAATAAAAATTTTATTGTCTTGGATTGGAGTGAAGGTTTTTTATTTTTTGCTTTTTGATGACTGTATTTTGTTTTGGCATTTGTATTGAAAGCGAACCCCTTGATTATCTTGCGTTTTTGATTATCTTCAGTCAGTTGAATTTTAAATTGTGATGATTTTGCATTCTAATCGCATCTTTTCTGGTTATTAGGGTAATATATCTTTATTGAGCATATAAGCTTCGTAATATGCTTGCTTAGCAATATTATCCTCCAAATTGCAAAGTGAAAGCCATGTAGACTCCCTTGATTAGCTTGTGTTCTCACTGGTGTTCATTCTCTTTCAGAATTTGAACAAAGGGGCGGCTTGAAAGAGAGAAAGTGATGGCAGGCGGGAGATAGTACAGAAACTAGGGGAGGATAAGAGCTAAGAGGGTAGGGTTCGGTGGCTTCTGAGCCAGAAGTAATAAGCATTTATGTTTGTTCGGTTCTTAAACGTCATATCTCGAGATTTCAGCCACTCTTTGACATTAGAGCTAATAATTTATTTCGTCAAAGGTTTTGTTACCAGTCGTGTCCTTTGTAGAGCGTCTCGCCCTCTTTCATTCCCTTCAGGGAATATTCCAAGTTTCATTTGATATAAGTCAAATAGAGAAAGCAAACTTTCAATATGAAAATGTTGAAAAATTTTATGAATTTACTTTTTCTTTCATTTTTTAAAATTCTTTCTTCTTTTATTTATTGTTTAAGATAAAATACAAGGTATATGTCATTTCTTTGGATATTTTACGAGAGTTACGTGTCTTGAATCTCTAACGTAAAGAGAAAATGTGTTTTGTTAAAATTTTCGAAGTATGTCGCATCCAAACACTGAAAATTACGAATTTATCGAAAAAATGTCACGATCGTATTTGTAGTCGGGAAACCTGCGCGCAACAAGATCGGAACAAATGTTTTGGCATCGGACAAGCACCTTCAGAAGGCTAGTCATGTGCTTCTAGAATCAAGTGTTTTTAGTGAAAAAAAAATAGACCAATATGAACTTTACTTTCACGGATAATTGTAAAATGAAATAAAAGCAGGAGATTTAAATTTAAAAAAACTTTTTAAAAAATAGTATTACTTTTTCGTACAAGGCAATTTAAAATTCTTTTTTAAAAAAAAAGTTCCCGGAAACTTGATTAAAGTATACGGCGAACCATTTTCTCGAACTTATTTCAACTTGTTAGTGGCGCAACAGACAAATCACTTTGAAACTTTAATCAGCTGAAGAATATCAAGAAAGCCAAGCGAAGTTTTCCGATATATCGTGACCTTTGAAAAGAAAATTTCGCGAGGCGGTTAAATTGCAGAAATTTTTAAATTGGCAGTGGCAGGTCACGAGAGTCACAATTTAAGTGTTTAGCTCGTGTTTTAAACTTCTTTCGTCTTTCAGGCTTCGAATTTACACCAGTTTTGTTTTAATAAAAATCAATCAAAATGTCCTTAATTATTTATTTATTTATTTTCTTTTTCATAGAACAGTTCGAAGCCTGGTCTCTTTAAGCGTCGGTTTACAGAGAGAATGGACATTTCCTTTTAATTAAAAACGTAACACTCTTTAGAATAATCTAAAGAAATTCTCCTTTTCCAGATTCTTTTTCTTGAGGTGAAAAATATTATCCTTTATTTAATTAATTAAAAGAAATGCTCAGCATAGATTTATTGATCCGTTTATTTACATGAGAGAGAGAAGCCAAAGGGTTTTTAATTATATATTTTTTATAATTTCACCTTGTCGCTTCGGGCTTCGATATTTTATAACGAAAATAGAAATTTAAATAAAGGTCGTGGAAATTGATCCATAACAGAAAAAAAATTATCTCTAGTGGCATTTAACGAAGAGGAGTTTCTACTTCAATGAATTTAAATATCTGCATAAAATTCTGCGTTCTATGCGATACTGGCCTTGGGTATTCATTTTGTTATAATGTAAACTGCACATTAACGTCATTAAAATACCGTAACGCGCGATTCGGTTAAGCGTTTGGATTTAACTTTACGAGACTGCACGACGACTAATTAATAAGCACTTTCCAACAAAGGCAGCGCATGATAATTGAGAAATACGAGGTAGAATCTTGCGCAAGCGTTAATACTAACATACAATGCGAGAATTTGCTAAGAACCCTTTTTCTAATTATTTGCCAAACACATAAATCCAGAGAATTCCCTGTGGTTTTTAGAAAATACATTCTGATTTATTGTTTGCATTTTCGCTACACATAGCACTTAGGGGCTCTTCATAAATTACCCAAGGATAGTTTTTGAAATTTTTACTTTTGCAACATGTAAAAAAAGTCATTCTCCATTCTGTCTCTGTTATCTTAAGTTGCTGATGTTGATGTATATTTTATGTTTATGGAATTTTTATCTGCAGGGTTCTGAGTAAAGGATCCTTTTATCCATCATAGTTTTTGTATTTTACATTTCACTAGAAGAGCCACTTGAAAGCATTTGCATCTGGAAAATACCTCTTTCGCTTTTCCCTAAATTATTCTTACTCTTTCCAGGAAATTTTAGTAACAGAATGTTGGACTGCCGTTTATTTCGAACATATATATTTACAAAATTTTTTAAATTACATTTTTAACTAATATTCTAAACATGACAGTAATACAAAACAGGCAGCATTTTGCGGTTAAAGTCCAATCGTTATAGAAATATATTCAAGGTTTCAAACTCGCGTGATTCTGTCATCCGAGGAAGATTAATTGGCCAAATCAAAATATATCACGCTTATCAGAATATTTCACTTGCAACCGTACATTATACATAGTTTCATTAAATTTCGTCCCGTGGTGTTCCTAGATTATATATAGTTATGAAATTTTTGCACTTTTGGACTTAATGAAATAAAATATCATATTCTGACTATAAGAAAGTCATTCTGGTAAAATATTAACATTTCTTTATTGTTGAAAACAAAATAGAGGATGGTGCCAACGATTAAATCGCATGTGCTCTTACTCTATAGTCTCATCAATTTTAATTGTGAAAATCCACATTACATTTGTAAATCACTAAAGCTGCTTTCCCTTTATTCAGTAACCATTGAGTAAAGTCTGAATATCTTGTAAAAAATGTTCCGTAACGTTGAATTCATTTTCCTTTATTACTAAATGGGTTCAACGAAGCCGTAAATATACCAGGATATTCTGACCTGGACATTGGTAATCCTGAAATGTAGGAGCGAGCGAATCGATCGTTGGAAGTATTTGTGCTTTGGAACAATTTTTATTTGAGTTGATTTTTCACATATATTCGTATCAGTGAAAAAGATTTTTGGCACGCGTTTCTAATACTTGCGAATTCTCTGAATGATCTGTCAAGCATGAATTTATGAAAGTCAATAATTTATCAAACTCAATTTAATGAAAATGAAATTACGATTATTGGATTTTAATTTGATGAATCTGATGGTAGACTTTAATTTTCATCATTAATAATTGAATATTATTGAAGATTGACTCGTTAAAAGCTAATATTATGTATGCAATTAATATTAGGGATATAGGCAAATATTGCAAGAACCCATTTCAATTTCACTGGCCCTCTTATGGCCTCGAAATACTCGTACAGAAACAATATTGAATTTGAAACAGCTCCATAGTGAGTATAAATATTAATTTACGAGCAACCTCAAATGTCTTTGCATACATAGAGCACACTGAGCAAACATGTCATCATTGGGGAGCAATAAAACATTGGCTAATCCATATTCGAGCTAGACAGTTTGGACTTCATCAATTTCAATTACCTTCTTGCAAAGCCACCTTCCTAACTCGCTGTACATCGCACGTCGCTGCTTCCATTAATCACTAATTACTAATTACTTTGCACATATAATAAATCGGACGAGTCTTTTACCATTCTTTATTCGTGTTTCATAGGAATCCATCATTTAAATGAATATTTCAAGCGAAGTTTATATAATATGTCTGAAAACAAACTGGTTATCGTTCGACATGAGAATCAGTCGTGCAATCTCGTTTTAATGACTGACAGTTCTCGTGAAGTTGTAAAAGTCGGAGTGTTCATAAAGTAGATAATAAACAACAGAGGGTCAACTTGATCACCGATCTCTGCAAACTAAAATCGCATTTCGAAGTGAACTGGGTTAAAATTACACAGATAAATATATTATTTTTATTTAATAAATTGACAACTTGAATGACAAATTTCTTCGTATTTTAAATTTAGAGTACATACTTATTATTGGAAAAATGAATACCACTGCAGCTCTCAAGTTTTAATAATAACGTGAGAGAAAATTTCAGTATAAATTTTTCTTTTGAATATTTTTGATGCATGGAAGACGTGTACTAGGATATAACTATGCCGACCTTCCATTTCTTCGCATCAACAATATTCTCTTTGAAAAATGAAATTCCTATAAAAATGCTAACATGACAGACCCAGGGACGTGAAACGAGGTCACTAGAGGCAAAAGACAGGATCAGAAAGGACGATCTCTTCCTTCTGACCATGAAAACCTTGCCTCAGGCCAAGGTGGTGCATTCTGTAGACTGGATGCAATGGAACGTTGGTGGTGGGGTAGATTCAGAAAGTGTGGTACAGAGGCTGCAACGATCAATGCTATCGTGGCCATGCCACCGACTTACTAACACCACAGAGAGATTCTACTTTAAATCCTCTTCAAAGTCCTCCTAACTCGAATCTCCTCTTATCCTTCAGACTCAACAACCCCCAGCGATGTATTCTTCAATGCATTCTTCGATGCATTGTCTTTTTGATCACTGTCATCTGGTCACCCATCCACCTTTCTTACCATAAACCGCTGGATAAACATCGTTGTCTCGTTCAAAGGCGATTCAATTATCGAAACCCTCGAGCAGCTTCAGATGAAAGGAGAGAAATGTTTGTCAACGGTTGTAGGGAAAAGGGATGCAGGAATATTTTTCCCCTGTTTTTAGAGATCAAGCGAAGTGTAAAACTGCTAGCAAATGAAACCGCCGGGTGTGTTCACTTACCCGTCTCGACTATCACAAATTCTAATCGTTTAAATGGCTCAAGCCCTGTAAAAATTCTAGATAAAAGTGATCTTCAAAGGATTTTTCTTCAGCGACATATGGTTCTTGATATAGTTACCAACAAATTAAATACGTAAAATAAAGGAATACTTAACATGATGTCAGTCCTTCCAAATGAAAATGAAAATATCGCGTGTTAGTTATAATAAAGATAAGGAATAAAGTAACTAATGATGTTCTACGATATGCTTAGCTTTAAATGTACAATGTAAACTCATTAGCCTAGACCAAAAGGTAAAACGATAAAATCATAAAAGTGAGACACGTGTTCCTTTGTACATCATTTATTATCGTACTGGTATTTTGACACTGGTTATTTTAAGAAAGATAGTATCTAACCTCTGCATTACTGTTTCTTTTCTTTTCTTTTTTTTTTGTATAAGGAATTGTGGTAATTTACCTAATTGGCAAAATCACGCTTGAAGCAACAATTCTGTACACTGTGTTGTCAATGCGTATTAAAAGTCTCGGTTTTTTTTATATCTTTCAATTGTTCAATGCGCACATAAGTCACGCGGGTTGGTCGCACGCGGTATATATTATTGTCACTGTGTTCTTCGAAAATTGTCCTAACGATCTAACACGGTTTTTAGATCATTTGTAGCAGTTCGTAGTGATTGTAAAATTTTGGAAGACCGTTTCGAGATTGCCGATCTTCGAGGATTCGCAAAGGGGGTTTTCCATTGCCGCCTCGGCATTATATAATCGACTCGTTAAATTCGTACAAAATTTCTATTGAACTTCCTGGTGTGAGTCGGCAATCGAAAACCCTTTGATCTCTATCTACACTCGAGTCGTCCTCGTGCGATTTGAAACAAAGATAGAAGTTCATCAAGCACGTTCGAAACTCGGTCACCAGCGTTCAGTCGTTGGGGTGAGTGAGTGAACTTCGATGTTCTCCTGACGCTGATACCGATCTCTTCGACGAATATTGGCCCGACGAGATAGAACGACGGTTAGAGTTGCTGCGGCTACCAAAGCAGCTCCGGCCAAAACCAACATTCCGGGATGAGCTCCAACCGATAGTGGTTCGGACACACGAGCACCTGAATCCGTTACTTGTCCACTCAATTCCTGCGCGACCGTATTCGATACGTCATTCGCTAAGGACACGTCTTCCTTAGAACCGCCCACCTTGCCGCTGAGCTGACTATCCTTTTTCCGCTGATCGCCCTCTTCCGTCGAACGTGACCCAAGTTTTGATATCTTTGCCTTCGATAGAACTTTATTGGAAGTTTTCACGTCTTCTTTCGTGAGTCGCATCTTGTCCATGTAACGTTTCCCATTCTTCTGCTTCTTTCCCTTCATCTTCTCCTTCAAAGTATAATCAACCACCCTATTGTTGTTCATATTATTGTTTTCGTAAATCTGCTTAGCGGAAGAGATTTGAGGGACTGGAACTATTAAAGTGGTCTGCTCGATTTTAGGAAGTACCGTTGATTGCTCAACCAAAGAATCGTCTGTAAAATTATAAATTTCACTTACTGGAGTTGATTGGTCGGAAGGTTCCTCATCTCCGGCAGTGGAAACAATGGTAGAAAAAATGGTAGAAACAATAGTGGAAACAATATTAGAAGCAACAGTAGAGCCAATTGTGCTCAACCCATCCGAAAAATTGACCGTTTCTAAGATTTGGGTCGTTGTCGAGGGAACTGGGGGACTGGGCATTTGAGAGAGGTGATAGCCAGCCAAATGCAGTGGTTTGCTGCAACGTGCTGCTTCACCCAACTCCCCATGTTGTCTGATCCATTCTCCCAGCCAGTAAAGTTCTCTACTGCAATTCCAGTCGTTTCCAGCAAGTCCGAGTTTCCGTAATTGTGGAAGGACGTAAACAAGGTCCGATCTGATGTCCATGATGTCGATATAAGCTAAATTTAATTCGGACAAGCTTTTGCAGGCTGATAATGTTGCGTCATCGGTAAGAAGTTGAGCTGCAAGCACAGGGCTGTGCGAAACGTCAAGTGTCGTCAATCTTTCAGGGGTTGGCACTGGGAAGGCCATGTCCCTTTGTTCCTGTTGCTCTTGGTTCAGCGAACTCAACCCCGACAGGCGGAGCTTCGCCAAATTAGTCGGCCCACTGAAGGTATTAACCGGTAATGCTTTAATCGGGTTATTCGATACATTCAACTCCTCCAGTGCCGGTAATTGGCTGAACGACCCTTCCTCGATCGTCTCTATCGCGTTGTCGTTGAGTTTAAGGATTCTTAGATTGTAGAGACCTTGAAATTCGCTGAATTTCAGAGTCGCTACTGCGTTTCTTTCAAGGTCAAGCACTGTCAAGCTGTTGGGTAAACTGTGAGGTACCGCCACCAAGAGATTCCCTGATAGGTTTAATTCTTCCAAAACTTCCAAGCGACCTAAGGCGTCTTCTTCTACTTCAATTAGCCGGTTATCTGATAAATCGAGCAGACGCAGAAGTGGGTAGCTGTCAAGATCTCCTCCACGAATCGAACTTAACTTGTTACCCGCCAATCGGAGTGCCCTCACTGACCTCGTGAGGGCAGCTGGCACGCGGACCAAACCGGTATGCGAGGCATCAACTGTTTCCAAACGTCTACCACTTCCCAGAAGTAGTGACACGTCCCGTTCCAGAAGAGGGTTCTCAGATAATCTTAAAACCGAGAGTCCTGGTAGTGGTTGTAGAGCACCGGATGCTGCTCGAGACAGACCGTTTCGTGACACGTCGAGTTCTCTTAATTTACCAAGACTTTCAAACCACCTGGCACCCAAAGTCCGCAACTGGTTTCCACTAAGGTTCAACTTTTCCAAGGACTCCAGTGGCGTCAACGCGTTATCCGGCAACGAGGTGAGTTTGTTGTCGGCGAGGTCGAGCATCTCGAGCACACTCATACCACTAAACGCATCCATTGACACGTTCCATATCACATTGTTGCTCATCTTTAACCAAGTCAAACTTGGAAATGTCCTGAACTCGTTCTCACCAATATCACTAATGCGATTCGTTGACAAGTCGAGGACCGTCACGTTGCACATGCACTCCGAGTCACTTGCTCTCACATCGCGCACCTGTACGATGTTATTGTGCGAAAGATTCAACTCCCGCACTTCCTCGAGGCCACTCCACATCACGTTTAACGTCTCGAGCGAACAGTTCGTCAAGACGAGGGTCTCAAGGTGGGAAAGTCTTACCGTGGCATTGTCAAACCCGTCGAGGAAGGACTTTACCTCCAGTTCCTCGGCGTCGTTTACTTTCAGCTTTCGGATGCTGCGGGGGAGGTCTTGCGGCGAGGGCACTTTTCCGGTACATGTCACCTCCACAGTCACTGACTCCGGATGGCAATTGCAAGGATCAGGACACGCAGAGCCGCTCGCCATAAAGGCGAGAAGCAGCGTCAGAAACCACATCACTTATGAACTGAGAATCTTCACATGATGTTTGATTTTAGATAAGCCTCCCTTGTCGATTACTCCAGTCATTTCTTGGGGTTGCCCAGCATTGTGAGAGAAAACACTGGGGAAAACACCATTCGCGATAAGCAGAGCGCTTTTGTGTGAAGGTTGCAGGAGAGACGCTCATCCAGAGGAAGGCTCAACCAACACTGCGGTGCTCGTTTTGAAGCTGCGTTCGCTTTGGTTGTACGCCACTACCTACACCCCCTCAACCCTGCTTCGTATCGTATATCCGCCACCCTCTGCCCTACCAACACTGCTTTTCCTCTCGAACTCGATAAGGGGGTGCACGCGGGCGCGCGCGCTTGCGTCCTTTGGATCGCTCTTTCTCTTGGAGTGAACCACCGATTTCACGAACTGCCACCGCTGCTTTCTTAAACTCGTTTCTCATCCGATAATTGCGATTGAAGCCCTGCACTCGGGAATCTTCAGGTTAGACTCGGCAGGAGATGCAAGATTTTCAGACGGGAGAATGATTGAGCCGAACTGGAGGTCGCTTGGGGCATTTGCTTGGTCGAAGTCTTTTTATCGAGTCTTGGCACCTAGAGAAGATTGAAAATCCATCTACCCTCGTTAGTGATATTAAACAGCTACTTTTTAGGAATTTCCTATGGGTTGAGGAGATGCAAGAATTCAATATTTTTCTTATTCTGCTGCTTCCTTTTTTGAGGAGGAATATTTCGTTGAGAAAGTTTGGAATGAATAAGAAATTGAAAGGACTGAGAGTCGAAAGTTTTTCAATTTTATTTACTGCTCAGGGGGTTGAGAAACGAGTTCATATTCGTGTTGTAAGATGAAATCACGAAAAAAAAATAGAATGGTGTTGAGAGGTCCAATTTTATTTTTCCATCGCATGTAGTAAACGTAATAAATGAGGGACTGTAGGAATCGTAAAAATTTGATCTCGAGATTTAGTACTCGACCATAAACTTGGGTGAGCGCATCTTCTAGAGAGAATTCTCGGTTGATCTTTTGGGAATATGTTTTGGTCATTGAAATAAAGGTATTTTATTTTTTTTAATTGAATGCATGTATACAATGGAAAGGAACGCAAGCTATTCTTATCTTCAGAAAATATGTTTCGCTTCTTTTGGAGAACAATGCCTACCACTTTCATACGATAAACCCATGTGATCGAAAACATACTTTTTATGAAACGTGATTCTCATTTGTCATCGTTCTATTGAAAAAGCGAGCCATTATTCTTTCGTCGATCTCGTAGAATTTTGCTACGTCGCGGAACGTAGACAATGGAGATTGATTTGTTTCGGTGAGTGATTTGCAATCCGCTTTAAGGCTTCGTGAGAGTGAATAGAAGAGCTTTTTCCCTCGGATTACCTTCCTAATTGAAACACGACTATTGATTCGGAAACTAAATCCAGGTTTCAAAGAAAGTATTTAAATTTCTGAATTTTACTGAGCAGAAGGTGATTAATCGCAAAAGTCTATCAAGAAGAGCATAAATTCGAAATACCAAACTTTCAGTCGATATTTTGTCCTTATTTGATTGATAAAATTTGAATGAGGAATCCATATAATTTTACATCTCAAAATAGTTCCTATTTCTGTCTTCATTTAAGATCCGTATTATTAAATTCCTTGCAATATATATCTATACAATTTAATATTCAATTAATGCTGCTAGTGTCCGTTGAGAACTCGATCTTTGTTATTACGAAGCTCTTTTTAATCAAAGCACATTCTTTGTCAAGAGGAATAAGATAACCTCTTCGACCATCTCGGACCGGAAATTAAATATCAACTTCCTATGTTATGAGTTCAAACATATTTCTCTTGAGTCGACTTATTATTATTCTTTTCGTTACTGAGTTTTCCATCCATGAAGCATATTAACGAGTTGGGTAACGTTCCTTTTTAATGTTCTGTGTGCTCGAGCCAGAAGTAGCAAAAAGAACCTCATACTTTACATATACATAGACTAAATATTATTCAGTCCACACGTATTCAGGCAGAACTATAATAGTATTTGACTCAGTAGTTAATTGTAACTTTAAAAGTGTCTCTTCCTACTAAAGTTGAGCAGTTGAATACTTGGTTTTTATATATAGAGTGAATTGTACTATATTTTCAATACAAATGTAGAAAAATATTTTTGAAAAAAGAAGGTGGTCACGGTTATGAGTAAATATTTATAAAGTAGAAAATGGGGAAGCTAACAATAAATTGTAGGTAGGGCTTAAAAAAGTGGTTCTTTCTCAGAAACGGGATATAAGTGTATTGCTCCGCTTCGACTCTCATAACATTTGCTGTGGTATATGCAACATATTTTATATACGAGACTTTCCAGTACAGTATTATATACTCTCGATATGCGATGCATCACATCCTTTGTTATACACTTTGCGTTCAATATGGCTACGATATCGGAAATATCTTCGGCCTTTGAATCCCCGTGGTTCTTATTCATTGCAAGACGTTTTGGCATTTCTCTTTCTTTTTGACATATCGTTTTCTTCTGCATTTCCACTCGACTTTTATTTCGGCATGAATAATAAAAAAAAACATTCACACAGATGACAAACTAGAGTTTTATTTACGAAGACATGTATCATCAGTAAGTTTCACTTGCAGTAAATGTGCAAGCTTTTCATTTCCTGGAATTGTGATTATTGATGGGAAATTATCAGTTGAAGAATCTAAAAAGCCTTTTTCAAGTAGATACAGAATACAGAATAAATAACTATAGTTTAAAATCAAATCGTAGTGCTTCAAAGGTTTCACTTGTTTTGAACTCTCTTCGAGAAACCATTTTCCTCCTGGAAGCAGGTTATCGCAAAGTTTACTGAAAAGCAAAGAAAAGTAGGACAAAGAATGATTTCTTGAGTCTCGAATTTCTCCAGCATCTATTTCTTGGGAAATGATGTTGCATCGCTGTTTTATGTTTTCGGTACAGACATAAGAGAGTAATAATGTGGAATGGAGAGTAAAAAGTATGCGTAGATTTTCTCCAAGTATGATATTGTTTTGTGTTTGTGTTGAGAAAAAGTATGCTTTCTAAGAACAGTGAATAAACGGAAATGATTCTGCTTTAGGGTGTGCCAGCAAACCGGAAAACGTAACTACAAAAATTTACTTTAAACGAGAAAATTCTTATTATTTTCGAAATTGAACATGTCTGACTAATAACGTACATTTCTACTTGGTTTCTACTTAAGGTCCTATATGATGTTGGAATTTTTGTCCAAAATTTCAATGGCTACCCTATATTTTATTTCCGGGAAAAGAAGCATTAACCATGACACGATCAATCCCAATACTCTTCTCGACACTTTTTATCCATTATTCCACTCTTAACACCCAACAATTTTTCCCTTTTGAAAAAATTCAAATCTTGATTCAAAGCCTAGTGATGGATGGTTCTCAAGACGAAAATTCTTCAATAAGTGGTATCTGCCCTTTTTTCGGTCTACCATTCGACATCTAATTTTTGGGCAATGGCTGACGTGATCCTCGGGTGGATAGTTGAATACCAGTTGTGTGGGTTAGAAAGTTACTTTTACGAGTGTAGCGGGCAAATGTAAATGACAAGGGTGCTGGCTCGAGACGCGAAGAGGAAATTTGTGGAAAACTGGAAAGGTGATTTGGGTGAGTGGGTGGTAAAAGGGGGTTAGAGTTAGGGTGGAAATGCTGAGTTGAAAAGAGAGGATGAGTCTGGCGGAGTTTGTAATTGCAGCGGCTTTAACGCGTCGGTGATGGCCAATGGCACCCGGGTTGAGGTAATGGCCTGCTCCGAATGTCTCTTCTTCAGAGCCGAGGAGTGAAGAGAACAGTGGCAAAGAGTATCTCATCTCTACTTGGCCCCTTTATTCTCTTTTCCCTCCATCCGGCGTCCACCGTTTGTTCCGCACTCGGCTCTTCAGCTTTTTTTTCATTATTCTCACCTCGCTGATTTTTGAAAAGTCATTTAGGAATGAATGTAAATTGGGGCTGCCGCGCTTTTACTACCCTTCATTCCAAGGACTTTTCCAGACCACAATTCCAAAATTTTATTACGCGTTAACTTATACATTTTCAACTTGTGGAAATAGAACTGAATATAATGATCATTTGTATTACTTAATATTATTATAAAGTAAAAAATTACATAGAAAAAACTCCTTAGACGGTGAGTTTTTTGCTGGATGGTTGAGGGTTATTTATGATGCTGATAATGATATGGTAGGAAATTTCGAGGGTTTTGGAGGGCGGATTAAATGGAAAAATATTAGGGTTGGAATAATAGGGGTTCTTTATCTCTTACTAGTAACTGTGTATCAGTATTGATAATAAATAGAGAAAATAATATATAACAATAAAAAAAATTTCGATTTAAAATCAAATTTCTCTTGGAATATCAGAAACCTACAAAAAATGTGTACCTACAAAAAACATTCAGAGATGTTCACAAGCAATCTGACTTCCTTTAGTTTTATATAGCCAACCTTTGGTGGATCTAAACTTTCTGGTTTATCGCACTTTTTTTGCAAATGAAATCTCCTCCCAGACTATACTTGAAGAAAAGAACTTCCGTATAATCTGATTCTATAAATTGTACATAACTCCTTTCACAGTATTGCATTTGGCGACGACAATTTCATAGCACCATCAGCAAGATCGACGAAAGCGTCTCCGAAATGTCTTTCCGTCTATACTGGGTGACCCAAGTCCTCCTTACAATAAAACTTTATCAGAAAATATTTCTCAATCATAACTGATTTTAATTTATATTTTATTATTACTCTCGAAATCATTGAGTATTGAAAAAAATCTTCTTTTCTCCGCAAACTATAAGATACTTGTGAAACTGCTCTAACAGTTTTATTTTTCATTCATTCTTACTTATTTTTATCGAAATTTTGTAGAACTATGTTTGAAAAGCTTTCATAAAGTTTTTTATTTATAGAATTGAGAATATTTTGATCGGAATTGCAGATTTGAGCACCCAGTGTGCATTTATACCTATATGGTAGTTCGACATAGGAAATCGCGTATACACCATTGCTGTGAAATGCAAATGGAAAAGCGTCCGGGAGTCTATTCGTTATTCTTGCATATACTTATCCTGCCGTACAAATTTTTGCTGTCTTTCCATGCTTGGACAAGTTCGCCATTACCACTAAATCGAAATCTGATAAAGATGCAATTTTCAACTCGAGGGACGCACAAGCAATGACATTCGATGTTGTGAATACCATGTTCTCTCTTTGGCAGACGTTTTTGAATATCTCTGAAACGAGTTTGCATATCGCTGCGTAAATTGAATACCTCTTTCACTAAACAAAATAAAAGCAAAAGTCCCTTGCAAAGTACCTTGTAAAAGGGAATTTTCCCTCGAGATAAATTTTATGAATTCTAAATCACATGACAAGAGAAAGGAAAATCGAATAAAAGATTGAACATTTTATGTCATTAGGAGGCTTGAGATTAGATGTATGAAAATGAATAACATAATTTATTTTCTTAATTTATGATCTAGATTGAAAAAGTGAGATATCATTTTCCCGCAAAACTTTTCTGCAATTAATTCCCGGAATTGCGGTGGAAACGACAATGGAGCAACAGAAGCACTCTTCTCTATTCATTAAATTTTTCGTAATGTCGAGCAAATTAAAAATGTCTAGACTCCCTGTTCAGGTGATTATTTATGAAAATTTTAATCTTGGCAGAAACGAAAATTTAGCCTTGCGAAAAATTGCAATGTATAAAAGAGAACGAGCCTCTTGTATCTCTCTATGATAAGTATCTGCATATAGCGAATTCTGGAATAGAATAGAATAAAAGACAGATACAAATGTTATGCGCGAGGAGCAAGAGAAGGAACAAATGTCTCGAGGAAGTTATTTGATATCTCGGGATGAACAGGGTGGCGAATGAAAAGCGAAAATTCCAGGATCAAAAGTGTGTCAGGGGATAAATTACACGTCTTACATTCTCAAAAGTCACATACTTAAAAAGTAAACCTGAAATGGATAGAAATGAAGATTTCTAGTAAAAATCATTTTCCACGAAATAAAAATACTTTGGAATTGATGGCATCTGCTCCAGATGCAACAAACGGTCTATTTGCATACGTTCGAGTATATATGCTATAAAATAAATGAAATATTTGTGATAGAACCGAGCAAAGAATAATATTGAATTATACAAAATATGTGTATACCTATGCAAAACGATGAAAATATCATTCGCATGGAATAATTCTGTTGATCGAGAATCCGACCTTGCTCTTAGATTCTTGACCTGAAGAATATTTTATTCTACCCTACTATTTTTCCCTGTAGAATAGTCTAACGAACTTCAGATGAAAAATTAGATGATGAGGAAAGATTCTCATTACTCTCAGGCGAAAATAGCCATTGAGGCAAGGAAAATTGAGATGACCTGTCTGGCGACTGAAGCTGTTTATATCGAGTCTCTCCAGGGACTAGTAAAAACTGAAAGAGGGGGAAATAGTGGATACCTGGGAAAAGCTCTGCAACATGAATAATAAATTTCCAAGAGTCAGTCGAGCTCCTATCATCGTTATCGGGTTCCTGTCTAGGGAGTGGTTGATAAGATGGAAGAAGTATCTTCACTGGCGATTTGTATTTCTTCTATGTACCACGATGGATATCATCGCAACTAAGGAAGCTACGAAATTTTCTTTAGAAAGAGCTCATTATTTTATTCTACGGGATTTGGAAATTTGTATTCTCCATTTCTTTCCAGTAGAAATGAGAAGGTTCGCGAATGCACTCAACTAAAGGACTAACTTAGATTCATTACTGAAGTAATTTTGCCGTTTGACTATCAAATAAGATTAATCTCAGGAAAAGAGATGATCAGCTTATCTTTGCTTTGATCTTCAGACATCAGAAATTTTCGTTGCTTTCATGCTCGAGATGTTTTCATAGAGGGACAGTCGTGTTAAGATCGTCCATGTACTATGGTCCATATTTATACAGCTCTGTTTGTGGGAGCATCAAACGCAAAAGCGGCCTTGTCAACGACAAGTTTCCATCAACCCTCAAGAGCTCGTTTCAGATTTATGGACTTTGACTTGGCAAAGTTCTTAGTTGAGCTCGCACGTAACTCGTTCTTAATCCTACTTCATAGTCATCGCCTAAGTAATAACGTAGAATGGTACTTTAACTGGAAGCAGGGTCTATGGGAATGCAGGCTGTTTGCCTTTGACTCAGAGTTGCCTTTATAAAACGTTTCAAACGCTTTCAATGGTGCTGTCAACTTCCGTAGTAAAATAGTTTGAATTTTCAACTTTGAAATACTATATCATGTGTATTCAAATGTGTATTCTTACCACTTTTTCCGAAAGGATATTTGCGAATATAAATTTTCAATATTTCTCTAGAACTTTTCATTTGAACTTCGATAAATTTAAAGTAATTGAGTGAGAAAATAGAGTAAGTGGAATAAAATCTGAAAAACTAAGAGAGTTTCTTCTGATCTTTCAACTTTCTTTTTCATGTTTCTTCGCGCAGTGACGTTTTACTGGGCCGAATATGCAAGCGGATTCAGTAAACTTTTTTACCATAAAAATCGTAGGTTGATCGAGCTTGCGAAAAAGCTTCTCATCCCATCCCCTTTTTTTCTATGTCGGAATGTTTGCAGAGTGAAGATATTTCTTTTTCTTCTTTCCATCTTTGCGTTTACTTTTGGCTGTGGCTGGTCCGATCCTACGATTTCTGTGGCTGGTTGCTCATATTGGCACAAAGCCACTTGGGGAACATACTTTTCAATGCGCGACTGCTGACCTTTCAGGGATTTCTTCATTGACGGCTTTCAAGTTAGATATGGTCCATTCCGTTTGCAGAGGGCAGCGAATCAAGAGCCTGGAAAACAAGGGGTGCTTAGTAGGAGAAAATTTTTATGAGAAAATATATGGTATTTCTCAGTGAGGTAATCGAAAAAATGCTTTTTTTGTAATAAAAAAAAAGTCACTATTGTGTATTCGTCTACCTTACTATTTTAAAATTTCATTTGAATGCTTTTATTGATCTGTCAAAGGGGAACAAATTAGGGTCTGAAAAACAAGGGGTGCTTAGTAGAAGAAAAATAATTTATGAGAAGATACATTTGTCAGAGAAAGGTCATGGTATTTCTGTACTGGAATTTTCGCCTCTTCCCGTGGAAAAAACCTCTGTTTTAAAAGTGATTTATTTATCAGACCTTGATAGTATTTCCACTAGAAATGTTGCTCGCATTTTCCCTGATATTTCTAAAATACTATAAGAATTTTACTACATTACATCCGAAACATATATATAAAACGTATATTAAATTAAATTTAGTCGAGGCATGGAAGGTATTTCATTTTCCAGAATTAGTAAAAATTAATTATGTAATGAAATGTTTGCTTTGTGAGATATTGAACAAATTAAATATTAAAATAGCTACTGATAATTAATTAAATTGAAAAATCTATAGCTGCTAATGGCCAACTTGTTATTAAACTCCGGTATCTTAATAATGTTATTACTTTAGGAGTATCTGAGTTAAAAATACGCAATGCTTATCCCTTGTGGGACATAATGTTACCTTATTTATAGTTCCAAAAATTACGTTATTAATTATTCGAGCAGCTTTTACGCTTTATATTACCTTGGGAGTGTTTATTTCATTTTTTATATATTTTCATGTTCTCTAACAGTTCATTTAAAAAAGTTACTCAATTCGTTATAATTCAGAATGAGAAATTAGAATATATTTATTCACTAATAGTAATTATCTGATAAGTTGAAGCAAATCTGGCCAGCTTAAATTTATGCAAAATTACTCACAAGATTAACTTCTATTGATTAAAGGGCCTCGGCAAATATCTCAAACAGCACGGACCATTGAACCGCATTTTCTGCAGCTGATCATGATTAAATTAGCCCTTGTCTTTACTCTTTCCAAGCACGAACGCCCTTTAATATTCACTGAATATTTATCCCGGAAATAATATGAATTACTAACGCAGTTTCCTATTTCTCTACTCGAAAAAGATATTTAAAAACTCGTATGCACAAGTCTAATAATAGAATTTTATGGCCCCTGCTCCATTTAATTTTCATCCAAAACTAAATATTCAAATGATAAATAATAGAGAATATTTAATGAAGGTGCATTAAGAATTTTGCAACTATAATTTTCATTTTAGTCTCCTCTCTAAGAGGATTTTGCTTTTCGTTCTCTATATGAGAGCTTCAGGGTGTAGTTGCACTAAGGGTTGCAACTCCTCCGTGCAACTTCATAAGTTTCCATCGTATGCCTAAAGTTAGTTTAAAAGTTTCAGTGTATTCCAGACACTGTGTCGTGTATTTCGAGGACAGAACCTAGAAAATTTGCATAGCTTCTCTCAGGAAGAATGAAGAACACAGCTAAACTTCCCAAGATATAAATAACAAAAATAATTAATGCGTTCATTTTTAAATCGGAGAAGAAACATTCTATTCAAATTTCGCGCTGAAATAGAATTCCATATTTAACCATAACATCAAAGCCGTATGTCATTGACACGCGAAATTTAAATCACAAATTTTTCTATTTTGTAAGACATGAAAAAAGTAATGTGAGAATAATCTCTGCACGAAGTGCCAATTTACGTAAAAAGGAACCAAAAGACTGTTGGAAGCCCCAGCATTTCTTGAAGGTGAAAGTCGAAGGGAGCAAAGTGTTTCCCAGTACAAGAACTTCTTTTGTAGGACAATTAATTAATTCTTCATGGCCTCATAAATTCTTAAGGCCTAGCCTAAATTGCTGGGTAATGTTATGGTGGGTCGACGATTGGGGAAGCTTTAAGTGGAGTAATATGTTCTCTTGAGGTT
Organism: Synergus laeviventris; assembly: GCA_032275145.1. Lineage (NCBI taxonomy): Eukaryota > Metazoa > Arthropoda > Insecta > Hymenoptera > Cynipidae > Synergus > Synergus laeviventris. The sequence continues at coordinate 1,222,824 of JAUESI010000003.1, forward strand.
TCTCTACCATGGTAAAAGACGATAGCGAATAGAATGAATATGGATGACCGGTAAATGAGTAGAGGGGTGACTGGTCGATGCAACTAGGACACAGAATGAATTAATTTCAACTTTTCCCATTCCTCACTGATACAGACCTTTCTGCCATTTCAGTTCAGTATTTACGAATGGAGCATTCAGCATCCCTATGATACAATGCGCGTCAAATTACTTGCGACTCATGTTAAATTTATTTCCAACGTCAGGATATTTTCAAATGTTGCTTGGCCACTTTTTAATCGTAAAATTGTTCTTTTTGTACAAATAAATTTAATTAAATTTTCTAATTCTGGGAAGAATAGAATACAATAATTAAGAAAGAGGAAGAGAAGAACGGTGGATTTTTCCAGCTCTGTAAAAATGATGCCTTGGCTGAACATCCGATCGCATTACTCGCCTCGGGATTTAAGGAAAAGATAAATTGCATCAGCTGGTAAAGAAATTGACCATTAGGGGGTCGTTTTTATCGATATAGCCTTATTGCTCTGAAAACGAAGAGTAAATGCTTCCCCAGTTTTCTATACCCTTTTCCTTCAGTTTTTACTAAAAAATTCGAGACGTTTTAAAACTCGTATATTTGACTCCTTCTATTCGCCACGTGTATGCGGAAGATTGCAAACCATAATTTTCGCTCGGATGCTCAGTGGCAGTGAAATATGACGGTGATCTCATCGAACTGGGTTATAGTCGAACTGGGTTCCCCGCTTGTCAGTGAAAAGCTGACGGATAAAACTATTTCAAGTGCCGCCGTACATCAAGGAGACGTTTGAGTGCAATGGAACGAGGATTTCGGGCTGAAAGAGTAGCGAGTAGAATCGAGCATTAATTTATCGCTAGACCAAATTCTTCAATTTAAAAAGAGAAAAGTAGAGATGATAAAGAGCAAAAAATTGCATGATAAAAACGCTGTAAAAAACGAGAGGGTGCTCGAATTTTTACAACGTTCTTTGACCTACTTTTTCTCGTTTTAAATTTTAAAACTGATGCGAAGTGGATGTAGTTTTTTATATCCAGTTTTTACAAGTGTACAAAAAAAGTAATACATGCTCCACACAGAAAAATTAATTCTCGCTGTTAATAATATTTGCTGAAAATTGCTGGCTTTGTAATAAAATATGTTTCAAAGATCCACATCAAATTTTGTAATATTTTAGTTGTAAGAGAATACTTTCAAAGAAACAAACCCTTTTCCTTCAGATTTTAGACACAAAGAATATTTTTAATGCAAAATAAAGCTTTTAAATCCCGCTTTTGCCAGAAAAGTAAAAATAAAAAGAGGGAGTTGTTCAACCCTTTTAAAAAGCTTAAAAGCTGAACTCGCTTGAAATCTCGGACGACTCAATGGGCTACCGAGAGTTAAGCCAATCTGAACTTTAAGCTTCGATGGAAATGGAATTTATACCAGAAGCGTAGTTTTATATTTCAATCCTGTGCTATAAGGATACAATTATTTCGTTCTGTTATTACTAAACAGATCTCTGAAATTAAAAGAATTTAATAGCAGTAATGAAACTGGAAAGCCCTTCAAATTGCCATTGTTTTATAGACTTAATTTAAAGTCTACCTTCATCTATAAAAGTAGATAATTTCGATACAGCTACTTTCACATAAAAGAAGACTTTAATAAAAGGTCGAAAAATATTTCTACAACGACTAGAGTAGTTAAACAGTGATGAGTCTATGCGTTAGATTATTCTTGGATGATGGTCCCTCGGCGGCAAGTGAACGTGCAATAAATTTTTATTGACCCCTTATGGGAATAAGTAAAAGGATAAGGTTGAGGACCATTTATTTTAATCTGACTCGATCTTAAATCCTTTTACGATAAGCTAGCGACAAAATTCTACCAGCTAAGTGCAATTTAGAAGTTTTCATATTTTACTAGTCATTGAGTTACGCCTAAGACGTGACAAATAACAGATGTTATTGAGTTACGTTCGAAACGTGATCAATACTCCATGTGAATATATTGAACTCCCAATTCCCACTTTTTTTTCGGCTCGTTGCACAGGAAACAAAAATTCTCTCAACGGTCGATCAGAGAGCGAATGCGTTTTTTGACATTCTGTTTCACATCGAGTGTTTTTAAATGTAACATTCATGAATCGTGGTTTTCCAGGCGGAACAAGTCCATTATGTTTTTTAAAAATTTATATAACTGACAAATGCAGTTTATTTAAAAGTACTTAAATATATACGCGTGAATAATAAAATGAAGGAATAAAACTCTTTTAGCGTTAATAATTCAATTATGTTTTGAAGGTGATGTTTGTACTTCCGAGTATACCATATACTATAATTTGGAAATTTGAGTAGTAGTTGTTTGTCTAGTTTTCTAGAGTTTGTCAAGAAATGACATGAATTAAAGTTGGAAAGTTAGGAGTGTACCAATTTCCATCAGAGGGAAAGAGTTCCCGCCTTAATGAGAGCCTGCAGAGGGTATATTAGGAAAAGTAAGGAGGGTTAGTTTCAGCACGATACCATTTTAAGTATAATGACGGCAAGTACGGTAATGACTCCCCAACTAGACTTGGAGGCAGCGAGTACGATAAGTGCGTTGATTGTCGTTTTAAGCATATATTATACCCCTCGAAACATTCCATTTGCTGTATTACACGAACTGGCGTCACACGCACCCCTTTTTATACATTTCTCGTCGATCCCTTATTCAAAGTCATTTTTCTACCACTTTTCTTGTTAACTTTCTCATGTGATGAGTCAAGATTGATCTTTTTAGACCGTAAAACCGAAATCCATCCACAAAAAGCTTCTTACGCTTGTTTATGAAACTGCATAGTCTTTAAAATCGCTAATAATGATTAAAATATTTTTTCGGATTTCTATTTATGGTAAAAAGGATATATTAATTTTTGAAGAATGTGAGTAGTAAATTGAGTAAATGAAATATGAATGATGCTACAATATTTATGTAGGGCGATCAATAATTTTTGACCTCGCTATCTGGCAAGGATTTCACGAAAATAAAAGAGAGATCTGGTGAAAAAAAAATTGATTGATTCATTTTTTGTAGATATTTCATTGTCTAATTGATATTTTTCTTTTTTGTTTCAGGTAAGTGTCTCTTATACGGTTCCGTTGACTATTCTCCATCACAAAGGATGAATTTTTGAGTTTGGAATTCCCATTCTCAAGTAAGTATTTCGAACAGTCGAAACATTAATTTAAAATGAAGTTACTTCAAGAATCTGTTTTTAGAATTGAACATCCTCTACGATTCTTGCACTTTAATCTAGACACGTCCCTATAAATCTTTCCACTTTTGAAGGGTCTTTGAATAATGCTTAAAATTATCTCCTTCAGAGCTTTAAACCTATTGCAGCGAAGGTACTGACTGAAAAGCCAAAGAGGAAAAGCTTTATTTGTTGTGTCAAGTACAGCAGTGTATTTTTCCCAACCAGCTATTGTAATCATGATGCTTTCCTTCTGGGAAAACGTAGTTGTCGTAAAAGATCTCTCTTTAATTAAACTTTTGAATTTTTTGTCCCAAGAGAGATTCTGGTCAATTAAGGAAAATAAACTAAAAATCGAAACAAATTCAATAGCCAGGAACATTTTCTTGTTCTATTATAAAAATAAAATACAAAATAAATTGATACTCGATCACTATCTTCAGCAAATTCTTGGAAAAGTTTAAATTGGAAAAGTTACTCTCTTCTTCAGTTTTATTAATACACGGAAAAAATTATTTATCGAAATTTTCCTTGACTTTCATCGATTTTTGAACTGGACAAGAGTTCTAACTTATCCAAAAGTCCTTTCCTGTAATCAGAATAGGAACGTTTCCCTCGCTATGAGATATCTATCAAATAGTTTACAGCTTTATTTTCAACCCCTTGTTCAATAATGACTTATGATGAAGTTCAACTGTTCTGGAAGCAGACATAAACCGTTGTGGGTGGGCCAGTCGTACCCCTACAGTTCGTTATTGTGATGCAAAGTGTCCAGTAAAATCGACGGAATCCGAATTGGGAGGGTTGTCTCAATTAATATGCACAGAATGGGGTGGAAGTGGTGATCAGTATGCGGGACATCATCACCTTTATGATCGTAACTATGATTGTCGAGCCACTCCGAGCTTCAATCTAACCTACTCCCTCCCTCTCCCCTTCATCACTCTAGGTCAGACCATTCAATTCCACCCCTTTGACTCACCCCTTATCGGTATTCAATACCCCTAACTGCTTTTTGACGCATTTCAAATTGTATTTCATAACTCGATCCGAGTTTAAGACGTGGTCATTTTTATAATGCCCCTTATACCGACATAAAAGCTTCCTATCAAAAGAAATCTCCTGCTTATAGAGCGAGTAAAAAGAGTTGCCTCGCTGAAAAGGAAAAAGGAATTCGGACATGCACGGAAAAATTGATATTTTCCAAGGATGTACCCTCTGGTGAAAGTATTTTTATTTAGATTGTAGAAATTCGTTGTAAATAATTATTTAGAAACATTCTGGGTGTTTTTAAATTCCGTAAAAATGTCAGAGCAGAAAAAAATTATGTGAATGTAGGATAATAAGCTTGCGCTATTTAACAGGAAGTCTTCTGATGAAAATTTTAAAATTGAATTAAACTGGGATAATTTTATCGCAATTGCAGCGTGTTGGTAGAGAACCGTGAAACTGGACGATTTTTGAATTTCCATTTGGAAGCCTGGTCAAATTCGAATATAACGCGTTGGCTTAATTCATTTAAATGCTCTATTGAGCTGTGCAGGCAGTGCACAGTCTGGTGAGGGTGAACCACCAGTCCTGTATTTATCCCATAGGCCACGATGACCATTTCACACCCCTCTCTTTTAACTCTGTCCTGGGCGACCAACATCATGCTCAGCTGAACCAACATCAAAGCCAAACCGTTTGGCGAATCCTAAACCTAATGTTACACCTATTCTATACGCAAACTAGTTACGGTTTATTAATTATTCATTGTCATTCCAAATTACCCCTTTCACCATTCACGCAAATAGTTTACACTATTTATTATTATTATCGTGGAGTTTTTCTGGGTATGTATTTAGTCAAGAACTATGTTTCATGTTCTAAAAATTAGAGAACAATAAAATTTAAAGTTTCTACGCAGGTAAAAGATGAATTGAAATTTAAATTTCTGAGTAAAAAAATGAACATTACTTTTTTATTGTGTGAAAACTCGTTTTCAAAAGTTTTCTTATTTCCCTCGCAATTATGTATGTTTTTATATTACTCGACAATAAGGTCGTCAAGATGTTTTTTAGAGTCTCATTTTCTAAGAAAAGCAAGTCTACGTCGTCGACCCTTGCTTGTTTTACTTCTGTAGCTTTGCCCTGCCCCGCAGAACTTTCTTTTTTCCTCCTCGAGCGGAATAATCAGTTTCGAGCGGAAGAGGACTTTCCCGCTTACCACTTCGCCTCAATTAACAGAGAACTCACCCACCGCAAAGTGCGAAACGAGATACCTGCTTTGAAACTCCTCTTTTCTGTAGCGAAACGCGTTGCGTTCTGCAAACGCAAAATAAATGAGTAAAATCTTGAAAGGAACTCATAACTTTGATAAACACTCTGATGAATAGTAAATAGCAAAATTAAAATACACATGCAGTTTCAAATTAGATTCGTTTAATAAAATTAACTTCATTGCTCGGAAATTCATCTTGCTTCCAAATCGAGCTTTAAATTCAATTCGCTCTTGAGCTAAGTTTTGTAAGTAAATATTTAAAGAAATGCAAAATTATATAGTTTACTGAATAATGTTTATCCGCAATGAAATTAATTTTATCGAACTAAAGCAACTTTTCCCCCGGTCAAAATAATTCAATTAAAACTCTATCTTTATAAAAACCTTTATCCTTTTCCCTAAATTGGAATTGTATTGCAATCTCGATGCTTGTAAATTTTTTATCCCCGGAACAGAAGATTCGCTCCTAAAAAAGACCTCAATATTCTTGTGGCTTTGAATTTTTAAAAAGTTTGTTTCGGATCTTCTGTTTCTTGAAAAAAGTTCGGTCTTGCTTCGAAAATAAAAAATTTAAAGATCTCATAATCTAAATTGGTCCTAAAAAGTGTAACTAGTGAAACATCAGGAATGGTCGTAATAATGTGGAATCGACTACCTCGTTTTCCGAAATCCGTTTTTCACTCATGCCAATCACCTTAACCTCGCACGAGTTGATTATATTATCATTAAAATTGAAAGTTAATACAAGAATAAATTCCGGTTGGTTGGTTGACATTAGAATTGCCTCGGTTATGAATTCCAAATCTCGTTAAACGAATCAGTGTCACTCATGTTTCAGTATTGAATAACCGCATGATGTCTCTCCTCTATAACCGGAAACAAATTTCATTAATGAGCCGACGTCAGCATTGGCAGTTGAATCGTAGTAGCTTCACGCGTAATAACACCTAACGAGCAACGTCATGTGTAATTAATTAAGTGCAGGAAACTAACCGCGGAAGCTTGTGTGTATACAGTATTTTTTTTAAATGAAAAAGCATAAAAAAATAGGAGAGAGAAAAAAAAATCACAAACTCGTTAATTGCTCTTTTTACAATCACGCCAGTTTCGACCATCGAAATAAAATAAGCAGTTATTGTCCGAAACGAGTGTGCAGAATGTGAGGGGAAAAAAAAACATTTGCTGAAAACTGCAAAGCGATGAATCGGGCGAAAAATGGACGTCAAGCTGCACGCTGCTAAAAAAGTTATGAGCTGCGTTTTAATGTCTCTGGGGCACGTAACTTTTTCAGAGAGAAAGGGAAGAACGTAAAGTTGTTCTGGTTTTTCTTTAAGACCAAGTTTGACATTAAATGGATTTTACTCTGTTTGCGGAAATTTAATTTGTTCTGTACTTTTATTTGAGTAAAAAAGGCGGAAATTTGAATTTATATTTTGTAGATTTTAGGAACTTTGAAGTTTATTAATTTTTGCAAATCCAAGTATTTCGAATATAAGCTCTACTATCATTACATAGGTATTAAAATTTGCAAGCAGTCTGTGGGAATATTCATTATCCATCTCTATACGCAACGGATTACCCTCCGAGATAATTCCCATCAGTAAATTTTGCAGAACTCGCTCCAGAGTTGTTTATTAATCATCGTTTATGCACAAAACATTGCCCTTATTACTTCCAATTCACTGTCCACAAACTCATGAACCTTACCAAATTTTACACCACCACTGTCTGGAAATTTCGCAAAAGCTCGTTTTTTTGCGTAAATAAGTTCACTCATCTCAATTTTGCTTTCGATTCGAAAATTAAACTTCCTGCTCTGCTGTTGAAAGCATAAAGTTTGATCAAAACCGACGTAGAAGTTCAATTAATTAAATTTGCTAACCCAAGAATAAACTTGAAAGATTAGGTTCGGTTAGTTTGCTTCAAGTGCTTTCAATATTTACTTTAAATTACTAAAAATGAAAGGAGCAAGTCGGATTTTTAAAAAGCATCTCAGTTTCGTGGTATTTAATAAGCAAATAATTTATTGAAAAAAATATTTGGAGATTTATTTTGATTATAAATATCTAAATATAATCATAATATGTTTTCCCCTGTTATATATCCGACCGTGGCGTGAAGAATACGCGTAAATATTTTTCATATTCTTATTCAAGAAAATTGATTTCAACCCCGCGGAGAAACGAAATCGGACCAACCCGGTTTTATTAGAATTGTTCAATTTCAGCGTGCTGTGCAGTTCCATCGTTTCGCAAATCTCTTACCGGAAGTCGGCGAAATAGGATCGCATATTCTGACGTCAGTCAGAAGTCATCTTGAAACTAAGAGCGAAAAGAAATCCACATCCTCGTGGCACAATCCCTTAAATCTTCTTACAAAAACTTTTTATTATAATTGCCACTTTATGAGCATGACAATTCGAAAAAAATATTCAAAACAAATTCCTCTCTACTTAATTTAACTTGAATTCAATTTATTATAATATCAATTTAAAATATATTATTTTTATTGAATTAACGTCAACTCGCATAAAAATGCACGTTTGTTTTCTACAATTCCTTACAGAATAAAATTTCGCACGTCCTGTATTCTTTCCTGGTGGAAAATCCTTCTTATCAGGACCTGTCAGAGAGATTGAAACTGTCACATGAGTTCCAGGCACGAGTGGAATTTTTTATTTCTTCTTATTTTCAGTTTTATCATAGTTAGAAATTGTTTTAAAATTTATAGAAGAAGTACGAAATTGCCTATTAAATCTGTTAAATTCCCATCCTTTCATAAATTTAATGGTTCTTTCTATAAGATGCCAGCTAATTCTATTCTTTTCACTGCACCGTTTTTATTCGAAAACGAATATCCTTCCTTCCGATTCGTTACAATTTAAACAATTAAGTACACAAGAGGAGGAGATTTCTTTGTCCTGGAAATAAATAAGAAAAAAAAAAGCATACCAGATCCTACTTGCAGTTCATTACCACCTCAGAGACCACTAAATTCGTATTACGGTCTAGTCGTAGCGTCGCCAATAAAAGTCGAATGTGAGCATGAATCGCGACATTGATTTACGAAGTTTAAAAGATAAAAGAACTAGGACGAGCACTCACTGCTATCGAAGACCATTGATCAATCGTTATTACTCTAATCAATTTATTAGACTTTTATCGCCTGGAAGTGGACAGATTTTTCAATGCATACATAGTATATTTAAAGTACAAGTTATTTAATAAGTTAATATTAAGCTCCTCTTTTTCATATCTACATCTATTTTTTCATTGAAAATGGATAGTTCGAACGGAAAAGTGTAATAAGTATCGAGAACCTTACGATGCTCTAACCATTTGTACCCTCTATCCATAAATTCTTAAAATGCCAGGAACACCGTTTTTCGCTATGCACTAGAAGTCACGTATGGGTATTTTCAGTAAACGTGATGTCTTCCAGAAACCACCTGCTGGAATTAAATATTTCAGACTGGTTTAGCCTTGAATGAGTTACAATGCTTGAATTCATTTTGCAAGTATTCTATTTAGATTACTGGAGAATATCTTTAGCTCTTCCTTTTTAGATTAACGGTTGTGGTATTATGATGATATATTAATTTTTCATTGATCTCACTCGACTCTGTTGAATGCGGGTAATTTTGTTTCCAAATGAAATATCGACTGTTCAATAGTAGTTGCTCTCAGAGAGTGATTCATTTTATGGGACGTCATAAAGTTATCGCAGTGAGCTAGTCTGATGCGTATACTTTATCAGGTTTCGGATATAGTCCTCGAAACGAGTTACCGCTGATGCATCGTTAAAACTCCAGGCGTAGGTATGAAGGAATTTTCATCGGAATGCATATCAGCGGCATATCTCGAATAATCGATCTATGAACATTCCTCGTTTAAAGGCATTTCGCGTATTAAAAGAGTCCATTCTCCGTTCCTCCCTCCAGAAGACCAGACACCCTTTTCTGCCAAGGCGTCCGCTCAAGCATCCTAATCGCCCTATTCTCTTCCAGAAAGCTTTAACCACGACATTTCGCAAACTATTTTTTTTTACTCATTTCTTCTATTTTCAATTTTCAATAGTGTATCAGAATATCTACTTTGCAGGAATTTAAAAAAATCTGTCGGATTCGTGCATTGTATTAATTAACATCACAGGTCGTCAGAATTTTTCGCTTTTGCAACTTTTGTTAAATCTGTTCAAGTCTTTTGAAACTCTTTAAAATTTCTGTAAAATTATTTAAACCTTCTAAAGTCTACAGAAATGCCTTGAAATTTTTTTTAATCTCTTAAATTCCTTTGAAATAAAAGATTTTGATAAAAAGATTTTTAATTTACTTGAAACTCTTGAAACTAATTTGGAATTTTTTTTTAATTTCCTTGAAATCTATATCCGATATATTTTTATTAAAAAAGTCTCCTTTTTTAGTGTCAATAGGTACCGAGATGACTGCAATTAATTTATTTTCTACGCATTCTTTGCAACTCAACTGCCCTACTTTTTTTTAGTATTTTTTAAACGCGGGAATTCTCCGGTAATTTTGTGGAAAAAATTTAGTAGACACCATGTAAATATAATTTACACCTCGTTAGCAGAATGGCAATTATCAGTGATTGAAAAATTCTGAACGTTTAAATGAACGATGAAAAACCAACCCTAGTTATAAAATCGACTTTAAACCACAGACTCCCCCCCCTTATTCGACAGATTTAAATACGTCAAAAATTGCATATTTATAGTGGCGGCGAGAAGTCTCGGTCGCACCCCTAAAAACCACCCACATTCCCTCCACTTACAACAGATTTTTAAACGTGAAAAATTCTCTTTAAAAATCCTTGAAATATTAGTGGGTGTCGGCACACTCCACAGCGTTCCAAAAAACCACCCCTTATGGAAAACACACCAACAAATTCATAAATTCAACTTTAGACCACGTCATATAAATCATACTATAAATGCTTGGAAGCTCTGTCATTACTAATGGATCTCCTCTCGAGCCTGAAAGTGGCAGCTATGAGCCTTTCTGTGATCCTTGAGCGGGTAAAAATGAAAGGGTCAAACAGAAAATCATAAAAAGGCTTTCACGGCATACTTTTGCTACTTCTTGCTAAAATTCGTGGCCCAAAGTCGAGCCATCCAAGTGAACAATGAAAAGCATTAATCCATCGTTGAAACGGAGCAGAGAATTCCACTTCTGGTGCTTGCTTGCATCATCCACCCACCGTCATCCCAACATTTCACCCCATAAAGTTGGTTCTGCTCAACGTCGTCTTTCAACTCCCTAACTCTAACCATTGCTTCTTCTATTCCACAACCCCTCAGCTGAGCACTTCAGAGTGACACTCTCTCTTACCTTCCAAGTTGTATTCTAGCTTTCAAGGGTCTAGTACACTGCACCGGCTTCTGTGTCCCCAAAAGAGTCGTAACAATCTGCATTGCGAGCGATTTCTCCAAATTATCTTGTGCGATGGAATCGAAAATCCTACCCTTTGTCCCACGCTTCGCTGCCAGTTTCAATCCGCGTAAATTTTCTTGTCAATTTGCTTCTCGAAACAGAGCTTTTCTCAGATAAAAGGAGGTCAACTTTTAAAGCTTTTACTGCTAAACTTCTTGAGTAAGCAGCATTTTATCGGGGATGAAAAAACTTTTCATAAACTTTGCAATATTGAAAGTGGGGATTTATTTAAAGTAGATTGGAAGGATTTTTGTTCATGGGGATTACCTTTGAGATTAAGGAAAATTGATAAATCAAGGGATCTGGATAGAATAGGTAATAACTGACTCTTGTTGTAGAGATATGTTAAATAACAATTTTGTATTTCTAATATAAAAAGAAATATAGGGGTAGAAAAGATGTTCGCATTACTAGCACGTGCAGGCGAGAATCACGTCTCTTCACTGACTAAAATCGACTCTTATTTTTTAGGGGAGGCCTAACCTTCACCTTTATGACATTCGGAAGTAATGTACACGATCGTCATATTTTATCCGAAATCCGACACTTTCGTATACGGGAGGAGTAAAAGCGATTTTTTATGGAAGTAGGGGTAGCTAGGTCTCGAAACAGCCGGCTTGTAAGAATGGGGAACTTATTGTTATTACCAATGTATTCCAATCTGACTATCCTAAAATCGACGTCGGCGTCGTTTCGCTAGTAATAAATCCACCCTCAGCTTCAACCTAATAACGAAGACAAATTTACTCTCACTGCTTGCAATTTCTCATTCTGTTATTAAAGAAAGTAATGGATTTCTATTCCAAACTTTATCATCGCCACGAAAAAAAATTATCCTAAAGTTGATCAATTAAAGTACTCAAATTTGTGAAATATAGTAACACTCGTTATCTTAACTCCGTTTATCCGATTTTGAGTCCATGAAAGGGGATTGAAAACATTCAGGGCAGAAGTTAGCGGCTCAGTCAAACGTTATTAGATTTCTTTTCTTTCACAATTTTGCCTCGGAAGTTGTGCCGCTTCCTATTCGATGGAAAACAAACATTTATCAGGATCTTATCGATAAAATAAATAGACTTTCGGAAGAGTGACATTTTAATTATAAAGAAGTTGTAAATAGGAGAAAGAAATGAAATGGAAAGAGTTGATGTATGCCTGAAAAAAGAAGTTATCAGAAAAAGAGCATTGACGATTTCTTTTCAGGCAAAAAGTTCAATTTACGATGAAAGACATTAACGATCCAGTGGATTTTACGAATGTACAGAGCCATAAGAGCTTAGCTCGATGAGCGATGACCTAACATCGAAATTCCACAAAGTATCTGAAGCGAGAGGACGAGAGAAAACTGATCGTTCTTTTGTCACTAAAAAATATCAAAATGCTCGTTTCACTTCACTTTTTAATCTGCTTGAGGTCAGTTCAATAATTACTGTTTTAATTCGAATTTTTCAGGCACTAAATAATTACAAACTTCTACGTCTAGAAGATGATCGGGAATTTAATATAAATAGTTAATTACGAGTTCACTAGAAGCTTTCAGGGAACCTCATTCGTACTGTTTAAGCTTGGTTTGGGATTTCTCTACGTGAATCCTAATTTTCTATCATGAATTAAACTAGAACAGATTCTATTTTCATGTATGAAAGATAAGAGAAAGTTAAAACTGATTTTTAATCTGATTATTTTAGCTTTACTTTAGGATAAATTCATAAAATTGAGATACTTTTGGTAGACTGAATTATAAGACAGCCTTTAAATTCAATTTCTAACTTCTTTTGATGTTTCCTTTGTTTTACTTTGAATTTAAGGTACTGTAAGACGAGACTAAAAGGTTTATTGCTTATTTTCTCAAGCGGAAAGTACAATTTTAATAGAATTGTTTTTAACGCCTGTCTTGTTGCTGTACTTGTATTCTTGTAATTGAGTTTACGTAATTAGTCTTTGCAAGAGAATAAATAGCCTCTATTACCCAAAGAAAGCAGCTTCGGAGATGTAGACGTAGCATTCTCATTAATCCACAAATTACTCCTTGCGCAAAAGGAATTCTATTGCCTCACGACAAATTTCTCTCTATACAAATTGCGCTTGATTTTTTAATTAACAGTAAAATAAAATCTTCCACGAAATATTATTGTTCAAATCGCAAGAATTATCGTAAATTCATCTTGACTGAAAAACCTGAAAGTCTACAAAAGAAATATCTCCTTAGTTTGAACAAGTTTGGTTTAAAAACTTTTTAAAAGATGTGGATTCTGGAACTTTCAGTTAGAGACCTTGAGATATTTTAGTACAAAAGTTTGGAAAGAGTCTAGTATATAATTCAATTATTCCTCTTGACCTCCACCTCACTTTTACCCTGATAAAATTTATATAATTTTTTTTAATTATTGAAAATTTATTTTAATTAATTGGAACTTGTAGTTGGACTTTATGGCTTGTATCTCAAGAAAGGGCAGGAAACTGGATGATTTCGAATTCTCAGAACAGAGACAAATGTCCGTCACATATTAGGAGAGTTGGAGAAGATGTAAGTGACTCTCCAAATAATGATCGTATTCGTAAATTGCAGTCATTAAACATGTACGACTAATGACCAAAACTCAAAAGCCAAGTGACATTCCATAAATTTGTCACTGAAACAGTAAATTTTCGACGACAGTCATATTCCACTCCACAATCTACTCCTCGCTGCTACATAAATAGCCATAATTTTAGACGAAAATAAAATAAGAAGATTGAAAAAAAATGCTCACACTTTACATCTCGGTTTGATCTTCTTGGCGGTGATATTTTCTGCTATATACTTTTCTCGGTCGACTTCTATATCCATGACGCCGCCGTAAACATCGTCTGGGGATTCCAACTGCAGTAGATTTGACTGAAAAAAAAAGAAACGCTAGCATATTTTCCTTGGGAGATTGTATACCGAAAGTTTTGGCTAGGAGAAATCGATATGGACTCCATGCTTTTCATCCCTTTTGCTTTTCACTTTTCTTCTTCCACTACCGGCTATTACTATGCTGGCATCCCCTTTTTCTACCAGAGTCCTTTCCACGATCTTTTCTTCTAAGGCAGAGTATCGTAACTGGATATTTACGATAGGTAAATGCCATGCTTCGAGCTTTTCATTCGGAAGCACCCAGGGGTACTGCTTTCAGATGCAAATTGTACAACCCCTTGAAATACATGAAATCAGCCGAAATCGGATGTATTTGCAGAATGCAACGTGGCGAAACGCCAGACAAAATTTTTGTATGAAAACTTTGAATCGATGTTTTCTGTTGATATATTACAAACTGTTACATTAATTTGTATCATCGATCAGAGAATATGATAAACGAGAATATGAATTTCGTTTGATATAGATTGAAATTAAGGCTATATTAATTATATTTCGTTGTTTAGTGCATGTTTTAATCTTTATTACATGATCAACTTGTTTTTGAATTAAAATAGGTATTTAGAGCTCCGAAACTAAACTAATTTATTTTGGGCTACAAATTGTATGTTTGTAAGCAAGCAGAGGATACTAATATTGTATTTAAATTTATTGGTTAAATCTCCTGTTTAAATTAATTACATTAATGAGAGTCTATTTGTAGGATTTAAACCCATGCAACTAACTTCGCATAACCATTGATTACTCTATATCCAATTTTATCCTGTTCGGTAATTCTTGAGAAGCTTAATTAATCAGTAAAAAGTAATTAGTAATTTTTAAATGTAGCTTATATAATTATTCTAAAAACTACTGAAATATTAATTTTTAAATTAATATTTAAAGAAGTAAAACAGAGGGAGCAATTTTAATGAATAATTTCAACTCTTTGAAATGCTATCCTACCTCTAAATTTAAAAATCACAGTTTTTGGATTAAAAACATGATGCATGAGTGGCAATATTCAAACAAATAGATTAGCGTGTCATTTGAACATCGTATTTTAATTCAACTGTCGGGCGTTAAGTGGCTTTCACGTGGCAATTCGTGTATGTATTCCTGAAATCGATACGTCATATTGATTTACCTTTGATATACACTTGGTATGACGTTATTTTTTCCATCATACGCTCTCCCTTTTGATGGTACTTTGACTAATCCGAAAAATAATGAAATACCAGTAAAACATTTTGTATTTCAAATCACTGATAATAAAAAAAATCAAGACATTTTTCCTTCATCCCATAAATTCTTAAAATACATTTTCCTTAAGAGAGAGAGAGAGAATAAAAAGAAGAAGGCTTACGAAACTTAATTTACCAAATTGAATGTTGAGCTACAGCCGAGTATATGAACACAATCTGATATTTTTTCTTCGAGAAACTCAATCAGATTTCTCTACTTCTTTTCTTTCTCTTTTTTCCATCTGTTCCAGACTCGATCTTATCAGACAAGAATCCACCGGCATAATCAAACTATTTGCAGATCCCAATATTGACTGACTCGAAAATTATTATACTCTCTGAGTTAAAATCGAGATTTAGGAAATGTAATGCAAATTTTTCTTTTTTACATTTTTATACCACAAATAGCGTTTAAGAAACCTATAAGTTTCATAAATTCTAGATTCTCCAGTAGTAAAAATTAACTTGCGTCAGACAGTGAAATGCATTATTTTTCCTTCTGTATCCACTGTTCAATGCACAATATCTATTATTGAAAGACAATATTCTGAGACTTCGATGACAGGGTAATATTCACCTCCTACCCTCCTCCCCATTTCCAACCCTAATCACTTGTCTAATGTATTGAGTCCTTGCATAGTTTAGGACTGACTGGCTGACCAAAGTGTTGTATATCTACTGCCAGGTATTCACACAAATATCTATTCACACCTATCTAATTAATTTCTGCAGGAATGTGCACGGAAAGTTCATTAATTTTAATCTTTTTCATTATTTTCTCATTATTTTACTTGAATTTTAATCATTGCTTCAATGTCCAGTTTAATTTTTTACTTTAACAGATTTTATTACCCATGGAGCTGCTTTTTCGCTATAAAATATTAATCCACCTACTCATCAATTTTTCTGCACTCGCACCATGAAAGACTTTTTTTTTATTTATCGTTATAGGGTTCACCGTTGACGATGACGCATCCTCCTTCAGTTTTCCTACACGATAATTCATATCAGGCCATTATTTACTTTCCTGCTTCAAGATGGGTCGATAAGATTAATTCAAGAACCAATATTATCCCTTATTTTTTGTTTTCCCTAACTTTTTTCTTACAAGCATCTCTCTACTTCTCCAAAAAAATGTCCAAAAGTTTTTTCTTTTAAACATTTTCTTTTTCGTCCCACCCTACACAGCATCTATTTTTCTCAGTACAAAACCTTTTAGCTCAGCGCCACCATAATTAAGTCTGAAGTTTAGCTTCCTGTAAATGAAAAACGTTTTTATAAATGACATACCGCTCGTTCTCAGTGAAATGTGAAATTGGAAAGACGTGGGATAATTTTCCCTTAAATCCCGATAATTTTCCAGCACTCAAATTTTAATTAAGTCTCCCTCAAATGTCAGTGCGTTAGGGAAAGTCGACAGTGCAGCAGGGGGTTTGAGTCGATTCTTTTCAACGACTGACTCCTTCATTTTGGTCGGTGTGACGTTGCCGAGGATTTATTATTTTTCCCAGGATGCGAGAGGAGCTCTTAATGAAAAGACTGGAAAAAGAAGAGAAGAGCACAAGCGGTCGAGAGACACTTTCGGTAATCGTTCTTTTCAGGCTTCGCGAAATGGCAGTAGTTGACGTTTTTCATTTATAGGTTGAAGATCGTATCTATACCTGCCAGAAGCAGGGCTGAGGAAGATTGTATCGTCCACTAGATGTGGCTATAAATGGACTCTCGTTTACGAGGATCTACTGTTTAGATACAATAAAAGTTGTAGACAGTGTTCCTGCACGGCAGTAACGTTCCACTTATTGCTGTTTCCAGAAAGACACTGCTGATACAAGTCCATTTCCAGAATCTATGAACAATCTTTACTTTACAATTACAATTACATTAAGTTCCATGAAAATTCCTTACTGCTATTTTATAACCTAATTTGTTTGAAAATTTTGTCATTCTTCTCTAAACCATTCCTCTTTCAGAAATTAAACCCCAATAGAAATTCAGAGTGGCGACTGGATCGGAAAATTGGGAAATGACCGGGAATTTACTTCTGTTCACAGTAAAATAAATAAATATTTGCGTTATTCGGTAAAAACTTGACCAGGAAAAACCGGGAATTTGAAATCGAAATGTAATTGAAAAAAAGACGAGAAAAAGCATGTGCCGTATCTTCGAATTAACTTTGATGGCCGCGAGCTAGACTCACCACACAAAATTAATTTCGGCCTTGTATTTCATTTCGTGAGTTCATTAAAAACGTTAGGATCTCGCCGGCTTTAACGTTGCAATGAAAATCCAAGTTGCTGTTACTTTTACGGTAGAATGCAACGTCCCAGCACGTAGTGACACTCTGCCACTTTCCGTCACCCTTCTAGAGTTATCTCTCGTTTATGAGTCGGTATACTTTATCGGAGAGACATGTTTCCCTCGTAAATTTCAAAGTTTTGCGCTACGTCGAAGTAGCTGAGGTAAGGCATCACAGCAGACTCACCACGAGAAAGTACACGGTCGTAATACTTCCCACAGCACGTATTTTCGTAAATTGGGAAAAAAATGATTCTCTGTTCTCTCTTAGATGAGAAAGGGATTCCGCAAGTCGAGGAGAAGGAAATTAATCGTGGCTTGCTAGAAATAAAATTGCTTTTTACTTTCAAAATACGTTCCTATATTCGAATCTTCTTTTGGATTCAAATATATTAAACAACTGACGTTAAGAGCGGCTAATTTTCTAAATCACTGAAAACATCGAGTGGCAATTCCAATGAAACTTGCAGTCGGTTAATCAACTGAAACCAGAGTGTCAGTATGCGACGGTATATGCGTTGCAGTTCGAATAGAGTTTGTTAATGTGTGACACAAGTGAACGTGTGTAAGTGCAGGATGAAACGTCCAACATCGACACGGGGCTAACATTCATCACCACGTTTAACTGTAATCTGCCAAAGGCAGTACTCGGCTTGTCAAGCCAATCACCGTGACAGATGGTATGAACCACGTTCTACGCAAACTTTTTACGGTCCTACTTCACAGACTAAATTCGAACTGAGCGAAACTATGTTACCCTAATGCTCCTCACATTTCTACCCAGTTCGCTGCTAATTTGGGAGACGAAAGCAATAACATTCTATTTCGCAGACTCTAATCAACTTAATTTTAGACTGGCGCTCGAATTCCTCTACCATCAAACGCAGGTTTCATTTTTGATTTACATCCTGGGAGGAAGATGCCTTTTGTTTCCAACTAAAATCGTCGTCCGGATTTGTGGAAAAACCTGTCGACTGGAATTCAAAAAAGAATGAACAATGGAAAACGACACCTCGGCCTCGGGATGATACGACTAGACGGGATATGTTACACGGACAGAGAGAGCATCGAGGACACCGACCACACGAAGTCTGTGGCTGCAATTTCAGCCATTCATGTCGGTTGAATGGTAGTTTCATACTCTGACATCCGTGATACAATGCTCCTTCAAGGATAGCGCGGCGCTATCGAGTGGAGGTTCATTAAACGCTTCATTGTTTCTCGTAGATACTAAAAAAAGATTGGAATCACTACTCTTCTGTTTCAGGGAACAGAATGGAGTAGAGGAAATATCGAAAAGAGAATGTAAGAAAAGGAAAAATAAAATGCAATCTCATGTTACGGATATATATTGCGCTTTCAAGAATTATCCAGAACTTATCTAAACGAAACATGAATGGAACATTAAATTTCTCTAATGCTTATTTGACAAGTTGGCAATGTCCTCAAGGAAAAGTTTTAAGACTTTTGGACTCCCTTGGAAAGGGTACTTCCAAAGGATACTTTTGTGGTTTACTTTGCGCATAATTCGGTCCTCGGATACCAAACAAACTCATTCGTAGCAAATGGCACTCAAGGATGCAAACAAAAACAGAAAAGAAAATATAAAGAGACACTCGCCAAACTCGAGATCTTTATTATATCGCGTGGATTCCCCTTGAAGTTCATTGCGCACGATAATGGTCGGTATTTTACGTCATTCAAACGATATTATCGGACCGTTGGTCCTTTGGACTAGTTCCAAAGTTTGGTAAGACGAGCGTCGCCCCACGAAATTGCCTCTGCAAACCGAGTTACTGCCTCCGTGTACCTACAAAGGGTTGGCATTGATTCTGTTGTTGTTGTAACCCTGCTGTCGGTTGACAAAGCTCCTATAAATACCCCTCCACGTCGATTAGCTCCTCCTGATTGGCATTCACTTACAAATAATGATAATAAGAAAGCAGCATCTAAAAAAGAGCCATTAAATATATAATTAACACTTAATTTCAATTTGCAGTCTATCTTCTCTGCGTGGTGGATATTGAATTATTAGCTAAATAGTGTTCTAAATCCTTAACTGGCAAGGACCGAACCTATTTTGCCTAATCCCTAATATCCACCCGAAGAACCCAACGTGGCGTAACATCAGGATTTATCCTATACTAAGCGAGAAATCATGAATAATTTAAACCGATCCTCTCTTTGTTCTGCTGCCATTCGCAGCTTCATTTATATCCTGGACCCCGTCTCGAAATCCTTAATTATCCCACGAAGGGATTCAATTCCATTTGGACGTTTTTCGTGACGCTAATGTTTCAGAGTGTCCGTCCGTCGAATATTTTTAATTTTAACTGGCCTTTCAAGAAAAGCGATAATTCCAACGAAAGACTACGGCTTTGAAATTGGCAATCTTTTTTTAATAACAAAAAAAACATCTAGTAAAGATTCAATGCTTGATTGTAGTGAATTTATTCTTCTCTGTGATCTCTGATTGTACAAACAACCACTTTTCACTTGTCAATGGAGGGAAAATCGAATCAAACACAACAATCGCTCTGGAAAAACGTTTTTGGAATCTGATTCGAAGCAAGTCATTAATTCGTTTGCCCGCGATAAAGTTTAAATTGATTCTATTAAAAGTATATGTTACATTCTACACACGAGAAAAACACAATTAAAATGATTTATAAATCTCCACCATGTATTTATTCTTTTTCGTTGTTGAGGCAGAAATGCTTTTACAAGACAATCTTGGTAGTAAATAGGTCAGTACTATATTGCGTCGAGTTTCAGAAGATCCTCCAAGCTTTTGATATCCAGAAATGTATAAATCTTATTTTTATATATCTTATATATTAACTGAATGTTATTTTTCGATAAGAGCCGAAAATAAACTGGAAATTCTGTAAGTTCGGGGCGAGGTTCAGGGTTTGGAGACAAAGGATAAGCTTCGTGTATGCAAAAGGACTCTATATCTTGTAGACTATCGAATTACACAGCATCCAGCCCAAATCCTGCTCGAGAGTGCACACCGGTCGTAGTAAAAGGGTGGTCACCCTCTCTTTCTACCTGGAGTATCATAGGGGGAGAAATTGACCACCATCTCTGCCACTTGAGAACCACCCGGCAATTACGAGGTATCCCCATGGCCCATTGCCATTGCTAGCGTTGGCGTTGTC
>JAUESI010000003.1:1243442-1258521 GCA_032275145.1 Synergus laeviventris
CATTGGCACTGGTCACCGACCTGGAATCGAATTGGTTAGAACTGGAGGCTAGAGACTAGACTAGACGCTCGACACTTGCCCTGAACCCACGCGAGACGACGTACATATGTACATATCTCAGCATTGTTCCCTGAGTCCCTGGACCCCTGCTCGACAGTCTGCAGCCTCCATCTACCCCCTAAATCACAGCTGCTATTTCCCCAGCTTAGCTAACAATGCGTCCGCGACTCCTGCTTACCATCCAGTTATAGCTGTTATGTCTACCAGCATCTCTGCATTTTGTTATCTTTCGGTCGCTTGGAGGGTCTCAATTCTAGATTACATCCCCTTTATATCTCGCAACCAATTTTTCTTGTATCCTACTTCTAATTGAAGTAACTTTTGAGAATGAAACTTCTCAGCAGTGCAAGCTGGCCACAAGCCGGGCGGCTCCACCTCCATTAGTTCTATTGTACATAATCAGCTCAGGTCCCCTATTTTCCCCTTTTTTAAGGATTCCTCTTTTTTCCTTGTTTTTATTCCGAGTCACTTTTGGTTTGATAAAACTTTTCCGGATAATTAAAATAATAGGAAATTAAATCTTTTAAAACTGAAAATATTGTTATTTGATACTTGTAACTTTTTTAAATCTTTTGAAATTCTTTTTAAAAAACCTTTAAAACCCTTTCCAATTCCTATTAGTTTTGGAAAAGTTTTCAAAGCCCTGAATTTTGCGAAAATTGAAATATTTAGTTTCAAATCCGTCTTTTTTATTAAAAGAGTCCCAGTTTTAGGATATTTTGGGACTATTGTGTTTATTTGTAAAACTAATAGCGAAAAAGACCACCCTATGTGCCTCCTTATTCCTCTTAGGGACTGCGAGGCCAGAGAAATAATAGTTCAATTATAAATAAAAATTGACAGACCTAGTTTCTTTTATACATTGTACTATTTTCATGAACAAATATTTTATCATTGTGTCTACTTTAAAAAGCAATCAATAAACAATTTCGTTTTTCCGAGCGTTCAAAAGAACAGATATTCACGATTTCCACGTGGAAATCCATGTGGATATTTTCAATAGGGAGAACTTATAATCAAAAAATAAATTTTTACAAATTGATTCGTCTGCAAAAAAGCTTTGACTTTTTATTATTTGAGAATTTATAGTTGAAAAATAAATTTTATAAAAATTATATAATAAAAGTACATAAAACTTGTAAAATTAAATATTAAAAAAAACTTTTCATGGAAGCTGTATTTTGGCACCACTGCACAACTTCCTCTATGAGGAACTAGGAACTATTGAATTATTAAACTAGGAATTATGTGGATACATTTATGTAGTTAATTTCGCCTTTGACTCGTAGCAAGAGGTATAAAATTTCGTTGGTCACACGTGACGCGAACCTAGGGTAGCTGCAATCTATTAATTATTTATAGTAATGCGTTATTGATCCGTCTAGCTACCCTAGCCTGAACACTGTACGTAAACCACCTATTTTACCCCATATAGTACAGTATCTCGACGTCCCTGGGCTGCAGGTGCATAACGCACCATCATTAGCGCCATCGAATATTTCACCTATCTGGTTCACATGCCCATTTGTCGAGCTTACGTAATCTTTGAACTGTCATTCAGTGCACAATTAACGCGTGTAAATAAGATATGGTTCTACCCACACCCACACCAATAGGCAGCCATCGCTCTGCGTTGTTTGAATTACGCGAGAGGGTAACTGATAACGGATATAGGATCGTAACCTGGTCATAAAGTAAACAAATTGCCTCGGAATCACGACCCGTCATATGTCCTTTTCATCTTTAGCTCTTTTTCATAGGAGGAGAATTATATAATAATGATGAAAATTGGCTTGACAATAGCAATTGCTTTTTCCGGGAATTGTCCCTGATTCTATTTTTAATGTGCGAAGTGGATTTCCGTTTGAAAAAACTTTTCGGAATAATCAATCTAAATATTTTTATTTCATACCCATGCATTTCAATATGTATTTATGAACTAAATATGTTTGGATTTTGATTAAAATAACAACATGCAAAATGTAAATATTTTTTTTTTTATTTATTTTTTGATTGTATGTTACGCAATAATTTCAATTTTCCATCATGAAACAGAGTCGTTAAAAGTTATTTAATTAACGAGTTATTTAATTTTCAGATTTTGAAGGATTTAAAAACTAAATAACGGGAGATGTAATTAATGATGGACTGATTTCTGAAAATGTTATGGTCTCTAGTTGAGCTTTTTCCTCATTTTCTCCTTTCTTTTTTCCGGTGCGTTTCCCTTTCATTCGGAATTAAAGTATACCGATCCGTTGGTACATCCGTTGGGGAACATAAACCGCATGGTATCTCAAATCTGCCTGGCGGTTTTGCACCATTACCAGCATTTAGCTCGTGCGTAATGAAAGTAACGTCGGTTGACTGCGGATCTACTATTACGGCCTGAAGTACCCTTGCACGCTTTCAAAAAATTTGCATGTTCAGCTGTTTCTGTTTTTAACTTTTTATATCTCACGAAGTCGATTATTATTCAAATTTACAACCTTCAGGCTCTGTAAAATAATAAGTTAAAACCTTGTTAAATTTATAAGTATATTATAATGTGTAATTAATTCAAAAAATGTAACTACAAATTTTCTGAAGAAGGCTTATATAACCAAGTTCAGAGCGCTCACTGTAGACAGTGACTGAGAAATGCTTGCTTCCCACCTCTTTTACAGCCCATTATATTACAAGCTTTCTGACGTACTTGGAAGTAAGTCGAAAGCACATTTGTAGACTAAAATATGCTATATACTGTTGAACTTCATACTACCCTTTATATAGAGACCTAAATAAATCATTTCGAATACACATTCTCAGGAATTGGAATATTATCACGATTTTATTTATAACATTTTTAGCTTTAAAAGATTGTTCGCTTTTCGCATGAATGCCAAGCTTGCAGAATATATATTCGTGGGCTAACAAAACAAGTTAGGCAACCCGTAGGTACTACATCGTTACTGATAAAGTTAGGACTTTTGGAAACAGGGTTTGAACGTGCTCGTTTTGTCAACAAACTCATGAGAAAAAGGGCGATTGGTTCACTCCTGTTTGAATAAGTATAGTTACCAGCCTAATAATAGAGCAGGATTGTAACGAGCACTGAATACAAAATTGAGAGAGGGTTAAACAGAACTCAATAACCTGTGCTATTAAACCGTCATAAACAAATTTTTTGAAATCTCTAAAATTGAATAATAAAATATTTTCAGGATTGAAACTATTTTAGCAATAAAAGACCTCCAGTTTAAAAGCATCGTTTTTGTTATCAAGCTCTAATTTCATCCAATCAAAGTATCCCTGTGATAAATTGACCCTTACTCCGGAAATAATAATTTTAAAAATTTATCTCGCACTTCAGTAAAAGGTTGAAATATCGCTGACCTGATTGCGGTTTTCCCCAACAAAAAAATTCCCTTCTGATTTCTACGCAGTTAGTAGATAATGAAACTGCTTTAGCACAGACATTTAAACTCTCTCGGTAATTATAAAAATAAGTCATATTCCCAGCTTTTTAAAATTTCGATGGAAATTAAATTAACTTTCATTTGAAACATAAAAAACTTGCTTCTTTAAAACTTGTTTTGTTTGTCGTGTGAATCTGTCAAGAAAATTGGTTTTTTTAGACGACATAATTTGATTCCATTGCACAGATTTTCAGAAGTGAGTGAATTTAAAACCGTAGTAGTTCTGTTTTGTTGCGATACCTGGAGTTTTCTTACAATCCGCGTTTTTCATATTTTCCCCTGGAACAGTCTAATGTTTCCTCTCTCGTTGTCTTGTTCGCTTTCTTTTTATTATCATTAAAATTTGCTAAGCTTTTTTATTTTAAAAAAGCTCAACCTTTTGAGGCAAAGGTAGTAAGAAGGCTCTGAAAGAGGGAAAGATAACGAGAGGTACCTGTGTTCGTGTACTCATATTTGTGTGTATGATGTCAATTACTTGTTTTTATGAGCCGTATCGAATAGCGTGTCCTAGAAGCTCACATTATACCCACGTGACCTTCTCGTTGGCATTGGAGACATTTCTCATTCGTCAAGGCTAATTTCGCTGCTTGTTAATTAGACAAATAAGCTGGTTTCGTAAATGATTACAGAATCCTGCAATGTCACTCTAATGACAAGGAAGAAGCTTGTTCTCCGAGAATTCTTCGGACAGCGACCTCAGACAAATTTCCAATTATCCACTACGTCTGAAACAATTAGAAATTGTCTCTATTTCACTCCTATACAACTGTTGAAGACTTATTAAAGTTTTCGAAGTCACCAACCAAGATTATTAAATATTTCAATCGACAATTTGGTCAAATCATGGTAAAGTTCTCTCGCTTGTTAGAAGATCAACTTCTTTAGGAGTTAGATATCAAGCCAATTACACTTTTAATATGAATTAAAGTTGCCTCAAGAAATTTGAACTTTTCCTAAAGTTCCTCCAACCTGCAGTTGAAGATGTAGGTCTGGATTATTTCCCCAGTTCTAATAAAACAAAAAACTAGCTGTGAAGTTGTATCAACTTTTGTACTCATTCAATCAGCACTTTGCTTCCTTGAGTAATTAATACATATCCTTTTATTTAAAAGTAAATATTTTGTTTAAAAAAAACTAAATTTAATTGTTTTAAGCGAGAAACGATATCCTATCATTATCTTAAATTATGATCTGCCTTTACTGGAGAGGTGGGATAGATTTTCTTTATAATTCGGATATAACACTAAACCACGACTAAATTGTTCAGCTACTATCCGATATGATGCGTTTATACCTATCCACTCGACTACTCTGCTTGCATTATATAACGCTTATTAGTTATTGAAGCGATAATATAATCACATAATTCCACGAGCTAACATACTCAGCAGCTTGTGATAATATCTAAATTCAAAAGATAATTTACATTTAAAGCGTCATTTAAGTAGCTAATTGCTGATGTTATCAGAAAAATAGACAATAAAAATTAAAAATTTCTAAACTGTGATTGTCACTTCCAGTTCACTGGTTGACTTTGAAGCCTGTATTGAATGACAAAAATTCACGTGGAAAAGTGTAAGAAATTTACAAGGTAATAATTATAACAAATGTATTCAGACGCGATGAAAAATTCTGATTATAAAACTAAGGGAACACCATCTCTTTAGATTTTTCTTTTGGATTAAAGTTTCTGTATACAAGGGGTATGAAATGTTAACCGCGGTTAGGGGAATGCTCGTAAATGCCCGAGTGTTAACGGGTCAACTGTATTCTAGAAACGAGACGCCGTAACAAGAAGGGTGTAGCGTATAAGTTTGCAAGAATCCTTGTAATATAATCCCTAGTGTAAAAGGGCAAAGGAAAGCAGGAAGTTTCGTTGGAATGATGATAGTCCTTTACAGTTGTATAGCTCGACTCTTTAGGGAATGTCTATTCATGCGAAAGTTATTGAATCAAACTTAATATTCAGTTGGATGTTTACGTAACTTGTGTGTTTCTATATTCCACGAAATATTGAACTCGTGAGCATCGTGGGAATTTCAACTTTGCGATTGATTCTGATATAATCATTTAGATTCAGTCAAGGAAATTGCTATAGCAATTTCCTTTTGCTTTGAATGAATAATATTGAATGTTCTATACTTTCTGTGTAATTGCCAAAGCTTGTAGAATTAAAATCATTCTTTCTTATTGCATAATATCAGAGATGTTAACAATGAAAGAATATTTTCGATTTGGCGTTTATTAGAGGTAGGGAATTATATTCAGTGGCTAATCCGGCGTCGTAATTTCTTTTCCAATGCCAACGCAGTCCGCGATACAATTTCTATGGGAGTTAGTGCAGTCGCGGTAATCTTCTTTTCAGGATCGCTTAATTAAAAGAAATTCATTTTGAAATTCCCATCGGGGAAGTTACATCGTCGCGTGATCAGATTCCGCTCTCTCGCAGTAATTTGCCGGAACCAATCCGTTTCCTCATTCCCATTGGAAACGGTGGGTCTTGCTTCAACGCTTCCAACTAAAATTGTGTTTCCCAAAAGCAGGGTTGATTGGGCGCTATTTCCCTTTAAATATCAAGTAACTATTTGTAAAATATTTCAGATGAAAAATTGTCTAAAAATTATTTTTTTCTGAATTTCAGTGCCAGAAGAAGAACCGAAGTTAGTCACTCAAGAAGAAGGGAATGAAGAACAATTGGAAACTCAAAGTCACGATGGTAGGTTTGATTTTTACCCTCCAGTAGTAAAAATGAATTAAAATTAAAAACTTTTAAATTAATTGCCTTCGACTTTCCATTACAGATGAAGAAGATGAAGAGGAGGAAGCAGAAAGAGAGCTACGCACTTGTGTGGAAACAGATTTTAAGTTCAAAGATTTCCTTGTCAGGTGTGGATAAATTATAAACTTTCAAGATATTAATTAATATTAGAACGGATATTCAAACTTTAACAATTCATTTTTATTTTATAAAATTAAAATTTAACGTAAATTAGAATTGTCAGTCTTAGCAAATTAATATAATTTTTAAAATACTTGTTTTTCACTCGAAAATGTTTGTGAGCTATAAGAGACTGGATTAGAAGCGAGTAGTTTATTTTCTTCTGAAGGGTGAAAATTCAATTTCCTCTGAAACTATCTTTTCCTGTGTGGGAGAACGTTACATTGAAGATTACTGTGACATGTAGGTTCGCCAATATGAAAGTGGTTAAGGCAATGGCACTCCTTCTTCAAGGATTTGAAATGAATTCAATTGATGTGAATCACTATATCGTCAAAATGCTTCATCGAATCGCCTGGGAATGCAAAATGCCAGCCATGATCTTCCAAGCTTCGATATTCAGAACCTTTCAACAAATACTCGACTCCAAATCACCCGAACACAAGGTAAAGTTCTTGACAAACATCCTTAAACTTCCTCTCATCTTTTACAGTTCATTAAAATTATTTTCATCCTGTGTAGACTCATAAAAGAATGTTAAAGTCGAGTTATAAAAAGCGAGAAGTAATAAATTGTTTTGCTCATTTTCTAGAAATGAATTTTCCTCGCAAGGTGGTGATTAGCTTGAGAAAGTTTGAAAGCTTAAGTTTCTTCTCAATAGATTTCCAAGAGGGTCGTATATTTGTAAGAAGCTTAAGTCGAATGTTGGATGTTGATGTTTCAGGAGCTGCAAAAGTTTGCCATCTTCATAATTCGCAGTTTCACGGAGGTCGCACAAAAGAATCGTAAGGCGTACATGGAATTGCTGTTCTGGAAGACGACCCACCATGCCGTCGAAATGGTCGAGGGTTACGACACAGAACCAGCAAACAAGAAAGTTTCTCGCGCCGTCTGGTCCGAAGAAGAAGAAGACGAACTACGCACCTTATTCATGGAGCATCAAACTAACAAGTATCCTCAAGGTATCGGTGTTCCATCAACTTTTCACCAAGAAAGATGTCTCCTCTAACGCAAAAAGAATCGTCTCTTTCTCCCTGAAACTTTCCTGCTAAACTCATTTCTTATTGAGCATTTATTGAACTCGGAAACTTCCCCACGATTCTGTCACGTTTCTAATATGAGAAAATATTGAAAAGTAATTAAAACGAATTTTTTTAAATTTACAGATCTAATCGACTGGATTTTGGACAATCTGATCAATAAAGATAGAACGAGGCGAGGGCTGTTGAAAAAGCTAAAAGAAATGTGTCTCATCGTCAATTCGAAGGTACTTTAATTTCCCTATAAAATAGAGCAAATGGACCGATCCGTTTTACATATTGTATTTTCTTTCTAGTTATTCTCTACCAAATTCCGATTTCCTCTTCTAAAATGCCATTTCCACGTTCGTGCATCCCTGTTGCTGGTTCCCCTCAACAGTCTCGCAGTGACACGTTCGAGTGATTTATATTTGGCCCCAAATAAGTTTTAAGACTGTCGCTCTTTTTAAGCAAACATATGCGAAAAAACAGAATCGAGTCTCTTCAGGGAGTTCCAGACCACGAGACGAAATTTATGTCTTCGCTATGCATGGATTATTTCATGCAAAACTTGACAACCGATTATTTATATCCTAGTTCTTTTGGGAGCTTTAATCTAGTTTTTTGCTTCAATTTTATTCTTAATTTTTTAGGCTGTCAGGAGTGAAATTCAAAAAAAGCTTCCGAAAGAATGGGCTGAGGAAGAAGTCGATCAATTAACTGAACTGTGGGAAGAAGTCAAAGAAGAAAATGGTACGTAATTAAGGTTCAGAAGACTTCAAATAAATACAGAAACCAAATAGCAATTTCAAACGGAAATACTTCAATCTGTTTTGATAACAGATCCTGTGGACCTTATTTATGACGGATTGCGGATTAAGCGACCCAAAGCAAAGATCAAAGAGAAGCTTTTGGAGTTGGGATTGGCGAAGGATCGAAAAGAACTACGTAAAAAACGCACCAAGAAAAGCAACGCAGGTTAGTGTCGCTTCTGATTTAGACCTCAACCCCCAATCGTTTCTTCCAATTCACCCAACTCCATATATCTTCCTTATTTTCCTCAAACCAACATTCTCGTTCAATCTGTTCGGCTATACCTCGATTGACTGAAGAATTTTCCACCCTTGACCGCTACCTAGTTTCTGCACAGGAATAAAATAAAAAGTTGAAAATACAGTTTCGAGAAAAGCTTTTAAACTTTTTTACGATGTATGATCGATTTAAAATTATGCATAAATAAAGAGACTCTGATGTTTATTGACTATCCAGCTAATTCGAGGTCTTTTACTTCTACAAAAGATCTCGACTAACAATGAGTGATTTGGTGGAACAGGTTCACGTATCTATTTTCGCTTTAACGCGTTCAAAATTTCACATTATGTCACTTTAGCAGAGCGTTAGTGTCAGACGTTGCCACCTTTTGTTCAAGCGTTTCTCATCAGCATGTCTGTTAACATTTCAGCTTTTGCAATAAGTCCAATAGCTCTTCGCAATCGCGATGCACATATATCCATCAATTTCAAGTTTGACTGTAGATTCTAGAGTTTTGGTATCGAGATGAATAACAGGCTGCCTGAAACTGTAATAAATTTTGGATTAGCGTCGATTCTAAAGGATATTTTCCGATATTGAGCGATATTAAGTTTAACTACTTTATTTTTAATATTAAGGGCATATAATATATAGTCTTTGATGTCACATAATCAGAAAAATGGTTTCCCTTGGCTCTTAAGGCAAATTGCGCTACAATAGAAAATAAAAATAACCCTTTATCAGCTGCTTAGATGAAAGAATTCGTTGTTTGTCTCTTGCAGTAGCGTTACGGGAAATTTCATATTTACCATAGAAATTGTTTTTCACTCCTGAACCTCATTTGTATTCAATGCATCGTGATAGATCGGACCGCAGAGGTAAAAGCAGAGGTGTATGAAATATTAAAGGTTGCTTTTCTATGGCAAGATAGCTCTGGGGAATTTTATAAAATTTTACTGTAAACATAAACTTCCTTCTCTTTTCAAACCCCATCGCAGGATTTACTATCTTGACAATGGAAAAAGTCTCATTTCATTACATGCTTGGATGAAATCTATAAAGGAAATGGAATAGGGATGATAAAAGGGTAAAGTAGAATTGGCCGTTCATTATTCTTAATATCATCTTATCCTGTATTATTCTGAATAAAAATCTATCTTTTGTTAAGAAATCATTTGAAAAACCTCTCGAGTTAATTATATGATTTTTGATAATATTTTATTTTTATTTGCAATAATTCAATCTGTCTTAGGTCCAAAATCAACTTGGGAAACTGCATCAAGAAGTGGATCCGAGAGTGATTCTGATGATTCTGATAGTGATGGATCCAGATCTTCCCGAAATGTCCAGAGAAAAGCAACAAAGGAGAAGACGAGTAAAAAACAAACTAAGAAGCAACCCTTTATTCTCTATACTGATGCTCAATTATCAGGATTGCTAAAGGATGTCATCGAGAAAAGTAATTAATTTTATTTTCATTTACTGATATTGTGAAAGCTTTGGAAAATTGACTCTTTCAATATACGAAAGTTTTCTGAGTTGGGAACTGACGATGTTCGACTGTTTGATTAGACATGCAGGAGGCATTGGAGTGGATTAAGGAAAGTTTGGAAGAGTCCTTGGAAGATAGAGACGAGGAAAGCGATGAAGGAATCGCCATCGTTCCTCTGACCGCTGAGACGTCGGCGGCAATGGATTCGCCAAGTTTTCAACGACTTATTCGCGCAATGGGAATCGAACCACCCGACTTGCAGCAAGCTTATTGGAGGATACCAGCGAGCATGCTTCCGGCTACGATCAAGAAACGGTGCACTCTCATTGAAGCCGCACTCCGGGGTGAATTCGTTACTGAAGGTTGGTATAAAGATATTAAACGATTTAAACACCCTTTCTTCCATTTTTCTTTACTTTTATTTGCTTTCATCAGAGTCCAAGAAGTTAACCGCGATCGATTCGGATTCCGAGGACGACGAGGATGTTCTCGAGAATGTTAAGAAATTCTTTAAAAAGACGAACGTCGAAGCCAATGGTGAGATTTTCTTTCTTCTTTATCGATTCGATGACGAGAAACTTTCGTTTGTACTTTGCTTTCAAGGATTAAAAAGAGCGTATAATATTAAGAAGTCATTTGGGAATTTCCTATTCGGAAAATTATCAACTTCCAGTAATTCCTTTGAGATTCAGCTTTTGAATGTCCATGAATCCAGGTTTTTTTTTAAGAACTTTTTTTACTTTCAGAGTTCGGTAAACAAAGAACTGCTAGAAAATTAAAATATTTTTTATTGCATTCATACTGTATTTTGATACTTGTGTTTTTAGTGTCATCACAACTTTCGATATTCCCTCCTTTAAATGCCAGTGAGAATTCAGCAATATCGGTAAATGGCGAGCACAGCGATTCGAAAGCTGAAAGCAGTCAGAAAGCAAGCTATAAAGCTGAGGCACTTGGGAAAAACGGTATTTTATGTTCCATGATAAGAAATTGATACACAAAATTTGTGCACTTTATTTGAAATAATTTTAAACTACAAGTTTTATCGCAATGATTTATATTAACTTTAAAATCAATATTTATTTAGACAAGAAGAACGTTCAACGCAATTTTGAGATTTCGTCAGACTCCGAAACGGACCATCCAGTAATTCCGAAGAAAGCTAAAGGTCTATTTAAATTTTTTTTATTACATTCTTTATCTACAAATAGGAAGGAGATTTAAATAAAAATTTTAAATTCAATTTCTAGAAGGAAGAAAATCCAAAGCTACACGATTAGAGAAAATTGAGATTTCTTCAGAGTCTGAAATCGAAGATGAACCCATTTTAAATTCCAAGAGATCAAACTCAAGCGGAGATGAAAGCTTAGTCAGCTCAAAACCTTCAAAAAGAATCCATATTTCTTCTGATTCTGAACCCGATTCTGCGAAAATTGAAAATGACCGTTCTGGTAATTCTTACATTATATTTTATTAGTAATTTCTCACATCTAATCTTTAAAATCGTTTTAAATAATAACAAATTTATATTTAATTTTTAGAACAAGAAGAATCACAAAAGTGGAAATCAAAGTCGAGGCGAGTTCAAACAATGGTGGATTCTTCTGATTCCGAAACTGAAGTCGCAAATCTTACAACTGAATTTTCAGGTTGGATATAATTTTTATACTAAACATTTTAATAGTGTTTAATTAAATTAAAAAAATTTTTTGTTAAAATTTCAGAAGATACAAAGCGAGATCGTTCGGGAAATTCAGACACAGACACACCACTAACGAAAAAACGACGAGTTTTTCAAAGCGACGAAGAAGATGATGAACTCGAAAGTGAAAAAACACAAGCAACAAAACAAGCTCGCAGAATTGTAAGCGACGACGAAGATTAAATTCTACCTCCTACATTTTATTTCAGTTATTTCAAGACAATTACAAGTTGTGTTATCTCTCTAAAGTAATTTACGGAAAATATCTACAGAAGATAATTTCTTAGAGATAAAACTTGAATAGTTATTAGAACTGATTTCAATTATAATAGAATCAGTAACAAAAAAACTCACAGTTTAAATTTATATAGTATCTTGAAGAAGGAAACTGAAAATTGTAAATCGATTTTTTCGATTTTTGAATGTCAGACAGTGAATTTGTCGGTAAAGTCAACTGCGCAGTGTTAAATTTGTGACCTTCGAGCCCTCTAGAAGAATAGGGGAATACTCAGTCTAGAATAATCGATTACAGGATGCCTTCTTATCATCATAACGTAAATTTACTGTTTGTTGGAAACGTTATTGTTGGTTTTATTTATTGACTGTTGCTTAGGAAGTTAAAAGAGTAGTTTTTAATTTGCTACGATTTTTTGTATTATCAGCGCACTTAATATTAAATAGTGGGTTATTATTTTTTATAAGTAATATGAACTTGTTTTGCATCTTCATCCTGCAATATCTCATATTAATATAAATTATCATAAGTACGACTATTACCATATTTTTTACACCATCGAGAAGTGTGAAAGAAAAATTTTTTAAGTAGTGATAGCAGTAGTAGTAAGACCAGTTGCGGAGGAGTAAGAGGTCCTGTCTTATTACTATACTATCTACTTAGAACAATTTACTTTTATACTTCTCAAGGTGTCAAAACGGTAGGCAATTTGAAATTCTGGACTTATTGACACCCAGCTTTCTAGATGAAAAAATTACGGATAAAAATAATATTATATATGATTTATACAATATATAAAATATACATGTAGGACAAATGTTTTACCTATATTTCATATATATTTTTTTCATTTGTGTTGATAATTTATTCGAGTCTATTATTTCTCGGCTGAATTAATCTTGGAAGGGTTTTATTACTCTTGGAATTTTCGTACCTGTGCCTTGACCTTTTACCACGCGGTGATTGTTTGATCAAGCTGTGTGTTGTTTATACCGGGCAAATAATATAGTAATATACCCCAATTAATTAATACAGTTCTGTTTTGACTCTCAATTAGATAAGTCTTATCAAAGCCAAAGTAAGTCCCCTGTTTAATTTCTATCGGGCTCGTGATTCTTTCTAGATTCTAAAGTTATTATAACTTATATTTCTAAGTGATTTAACTTCAGTGATTGTTCACCTAACAAGGATTAATTGTGCTATCTTATGTGACCTTTTCCCGACTCGATGGTCTTCTGGTGTCTTCTCCAGTTGCGTCGGAACTCGGGCTAAATAAAATTTTTTTTGATAAATTCAGTTTAAGTATATACATTTAAATTTTAAGATGTTGTAACGTGGCTTCAGCTGACAGTCTTAAGACTGAGAGAATCCAGATTAAAAATTATATATAAAATTATGTATATTATTTTTATATATTATTTGTTCACCTGGAAAGCAGGGTAATTTTTTTATCTGTTCCTACTTTAAAACTTAACATGAATTTGAGGAAAGTGCCAAGAAAAACTGTTCTGGAAAGGCGTCCACATTTCGCCAAGTACCGTCGAGGCGAACATGCTCACTGGCAAGTGCCAAGTAGACTACTGCAAAGTCGAAGAGCCAGTGAAATACCTCTTTTCCCACGTGGTTACCCAATACTCGGTTGGCCAATGTGGATGACTTTACGTCTTTTGATGGGCAGGTGAGGAGTCTTGGCGAGTGTCAACGGCATATACGTATAGGGCAGTATAGGTATGGAATAATTACGGACGACGACCAGCCCTTCTTTTTTTTTCCAAGCGTCTTAGCGTCTCCGCGAGGTACGCATATGGGCAGAGTGTATAATGTCGCCGCGAGGACTCCGTATCCCGCGGATTCCCTACCAGAAAAACATGATTCATGAGGAAGCATTAACAACAACGATCAATGAACTCATGAACTAATAGAAAATAATCGCACTTCTTCCTCTGCATAAACGCCTGGCAATCTTGCGTCGAAATCGAGCTAAATCGGACGTTTTAACGATGTCCGTTTTATAATTATACCCACCTTTCATTCCAAAACATTTATACCAATCGATTGAAGCACACTTCAAACTCGCTAATCTTAATTTTTTAATTTTCTTAAAGGAAATAGAGATTAGAATAAGTATAGGAATATATCTTGAGAAGTTTTTGAGCTTGAATCTCGTATATAGGAAATTCTACTAGACTTGTTTATTCTCCTTGAAGAATATTTTCATGACACACTTTCATACGCAACTACATATGTATGACATTTTCTTTTCTAAGTTTAGCTCAAAAAATAAAGGTATAAAATTTTTTATTTGAAAAGATTTTTTTGAATCTTCAGAAAAAGGAATGGGGGATAGAAAATTATAAATTACAATGTTAAAAAAAAAGGGATAATTATTGCGGCATTTAGAGCAATCATACATTTTCCGACAAAGAAAATCTAAGATAGGAATTTATTTACATTGAGTAGAAAATAAATTGTTTTTGCGGAAGTGATTGGAATTCACGAATAAGAAATTAGGAATAGGTATAAATGGGCTTTGTGAGGTTACGAACGCGTTGGAGGGTCCACAGGCGGCAGTGCAATGAAAATATGGACAGTAGATTTACGAAAGGCGACCACGTGCATTCAAAATGCGACTTCCCAATACCGGGAGAACAGAGGGTCGGAGAGGTTAATTCATTAAACCGGCTCTTTCCCCGACTTTATTATGGAGAATAAGTCCGAACACGTGGTCAGATTATTAGGCGAATATGAAATCGAAGAGGTAGTCAAAGAACTCTTCACCAAATACGGACCGTCTATTCTCCCAATACAATTGCTTAAAAGCTGCCTCGATTTAGTGTCCGAATAAACGCGAACACGTGGGCAGCGTATCAGGCGATCATGAGAACTAGGAGATATGAGAAGGCATCTGAAGACTGAAGTACCATGATGCGGCATGTTCTCCCGATACCAGCCGTGGCGTTTGGACTCAGTTCTGTTTCCGAACGAGCTCGAACGCGCAGCCTGCGTATTAGGCAAACATAACTACGCAGAGGTGGTCGGAGAACTCTTTGCGCATTATGCTCTCCTGATACATGCGCGGGCTCCTTATGCGGTTGTAGGTGGAAAGTGGTCTCTCTCCTTCTCCCCACTATTCCATCAGTGATCAA
>JAUESI010000003.1:1258621-1276452 GCA_032275145.1 Synergus laeviventris
TGATCAAAGTGTAAGCTGGGAAGTATAATTTATTGAAGATAGGCACGGCAAAAGGGATTATTAACCAAGATTTTTTTTTTTTTTAATACACTCTAGGGATTTTTTATCCTCAATCAAAGCAAAAAAAATTGATTAAAGGAAGTAATTCAACAAGATAGTTTAGGTTTAGGTTTTGAGATCTGGATTAATAGTTGCTGAATAGAGGTAAAAACTTATTTCAAACAAGTCACTTCAGTTACTGTATATTTACATAAGCATAAACAAACGAATGGAAAATGAAAATTTTTTTAAATTTATTCTGAAATTGTTGATTCTGGGTAAATACTGATATAGAATACGGAAACAAATTATCTTCATTATAAGATGTGTCAATATAAGCTAAATTAAACAAATGCAAATTCATTTTCCTCGAATATGTATTAAGATCATGGTTATATATAAAAGCGCACATTGATTGAAAGTGTCATCAGTTTAACTTATCAGTACAGACAGAGTTACCAAAATGTCTCCATACTTTATTTTCTTCTTTCTGGTGGCGATTGCGTCAGGCGCATTCAGTTTACAGAATGGTAAAAATAATAGTCACTAATTTATTATAAACATATATTACAATTTTCATTACACATACATATTTAATAAAAAAAAAATATCGTAACCATTTTCTAATTTTTAATTTTATTTTACTTAGACTTGAAACGTCAACGAGGAAATTCAGGATGTGGAGTACACGGATATCTATATGATTGTGCATCTGCTTGTGAACCGAGTTGCAGCACCTACAAAATGAAAAATATGTATTGTACTGACGTAAGTTGATTTAAAAAAAAAATTTTTTAGGCAAAATGGTCAGCTTAAAAAAATTTTGGACTGGTAGAAATAATATCCATTCTTACATATAATTATATGAATATATTTTATTTTATATTTTAACAGGAATGTGTGACAGCATGCAAATGCGATCGGGGATTTGTAATAGATGATGATTCCAGATTATGCGTTGCAACCAAATACTGCAAAAAGCCCAAATCAAATTAGAATTAAGGGTAAATTATAGAAACTGAAGGAAAACAAAAAGAGGTACGAAGAAAGACATATGAAACTTAAAATATTTCTGTGTAACATTTTGTATTCCGCGTGATAATAATAAATGTATAATTGATATTTTCAAATAATTGTTTAATATAAAATTAATTAATTCAATTACCCAATGCCATAATCCACAAATATGATCGATTTTACGGAAGACAAAAAGCGTTCTAAAAAATCGAATTTTCAATTTAATTAAAGAAACATTCATTAATTAAAACAGAAATTGATTATTAGTATTTTAGATTTTATTTTTTTCTGAGATTTAAAAAATTCTGGATAATTACTGATGCAATATAGGAAATATGACGAGTAACTATATATAAACAAAATAATCAGTATCCTTGAATGCATAGGTGGTTATAAAAGCGGATTTGAATTGAAAATAAAATCTGTTTCTAAAATGTCTCCTGCAGGTATTTCATTATTGTATTTCTCGTGATGATTGCATTATTCAATTTTTTAATTTTATTTTACTAGACTGGATAATGAGTTCTCTATTTAAACATCGAAAATCACGCAGTTTAGAATATGGAAAAAAATATAGGCCGGTATAAAACTTATACATAATTGTATAATAAGGATATGTTATTTAGTATTTTAACAGAAGATTTTAACAGGGACTCAACGCCAATAATTATTTTAACTTTGGTAAAGATCTAAATCTTTTTCAAGTAACAGTAAGTTATTAATCTTTGCGCCTTGAAATTATCAATTAAATGCTCCCGAAATGAAGAATAAAATTAACTTTTCAACAAATTTTTCCTATCGCATTATTACCTTTGATTACTAAACCAAAGTCAATAAAAAATATTCAACTCATGAATTAGTAATAAAAAGCGGGACATAAAAAAATTACGAAGCGGCCTTGTATTTCTTGATAAATTTTTCCTAAAAATGAATAATCAAATTAATTTTGTATTAAACCATTTTTCTTATCATGTGGCACGTGGCTAAGACAAACTTCTAAAGTCAATAAAAAATATACAGCTCACGAAAGTCAAATAAAGCGGAATATAAAAACAGATATAAATTGAGAATAAACTTATATTTCAATTAAAATTTCGAAGTCTCGTCCAAGATGTCTCCTATTTTTGTTACTTTATTTTTCACCATAGCTGCTTCTGCCGCAGTTAACGCTCAACTGAGTAAGAAATATTCCATTATATTTATTAGATGTTTATTTTTAATTATTAAATTATTAATTTATTAATTTAACTGTCTTCATTTAACGCAGTTCCATTCTTGATTCCACCACAAGTTACAGCCTGTGGACCAAATGGAGAAAGCCTTGATTGTGCACCAAAGTGTCAACTGACATGCAAAAATTTTATGTCAAATCGGCTCTGTATAGAAACCGTAAGTATATGTGTACATGTGTAGATGTTGAAAGATGTCTCAATTGTAAAATTATGGACGATTCAATTTAAAACAAAATTATATGCCACATATAGGTATAATCTATATATTTAATTTTTATTTCAGAAGCATGATATCTGTAAGCCAGGCTGTAAATGCAACCAGAATTATTTAGTCGATGAAGAATCTGGTTTATGTGTTTTACCCAGATATTGCGAAAAAGTTGTACTAAAGAAAAAATCTACCCCCGAAATTCAAGACCCGAACTGTATAAAAAACTTATAATTTGCTTAATTCCTACAAAAAAAATAATAAAGAAGAATTGCTCTTTCTTAGGAATTTAATATTCAAAATTAAAATAAACTTATAAATGTCGTGGAATTAAAGTTGTTTTATTTCCCTCTTATATTTACTCTCTGTTAGTTGAGAATAATTAACCAAATTAAAAGTATTAAAACTGTATTAACAAATTAGTATGCATATGGCCTGAGGAAATAAAATTTAAATATTGGCTAATTTTTTTTCGAAAACATTCCATAAAGTTTTCATAGCTTAAAAACGTGATAAGACAAGAGGACCAGTGAAGACCTTGAAAACAAGTATAAGGAATGTCTGGAGCAAAAAGAACGTGTACTTAGAGTACTCGACAAATTTTACCTCTTCTGTCGTATAAACCCCGCGTGCATGTACTTCAGACAATTACGTGCGTCGTCTCAAGGCACATAAAATACGTGTGTACGTACACACAATTTCCGAAACAAGATGTAACCATCAATCCTTGTTCAAACTTTTTTCCATCGAAATTTTGAGCACTCAGTTATTTATATTTACTCTTCAAAATGTATAATTAATGATGATGATTTCAATTTTAATATGAAATACAAGGTAACTTATTTTTCAATCAATATACAGTAGGATTAAACATAACAGTTACAGCGTACTCTAATCTTTATACTACATATTTCCAATTCAAAACTTTTTGAATTCCTTCATTAAATTCGAATTTGTAGCAATTTGTAGCATAAAAAAACTCCGCCCTGTGTTGACAGAGAACCTTCTACTCCGCTTTCAAATGGAAGGTAGAAAAAATGTTCAAAGAGCGTAAAATTGATTGAAATTGCTGTGAAATGTTATATGAAATTATACAAAAATAACACCGTACAGAGATATTTAATTAAAAAGATTCTTACAAGA
The DNA here is from genome assembly GCA_032275145.1 of Synergus laeviventris. Lineage (NCBI taxonomy): Eukaryota > Metazoa > Arthropoda > Insecta > Hymenoptera > Cynipidae > Synergus > Synergus laeviventris. The sequence continues at coordinate 1,262,261 of JAUESI010000003.1, forward strand.
ATTCTTTTAAATAAGGGTCATATACATTTTTTTTAATTTATCTCAATTGAAGAATAAAGAAATTGTTTGGTGTGCGCATAGGAATGTCAATGACCGGCATATTCGTTGGCCTGGCCCGACTTTTCGGTAATATCGAACGGTCCCCCCTTCCACAAGAGTTCAACCCCCCTTTCCTCACCCTGTTTCTCGTCCTAGTGGTTCCGGAGAACTCTCCTTGGTGATGGTGCCCTGACTTCTGCGTTGTCCAACGCGTTGCCAAAATTCGGGGATGATTGATGGCTATTACCCGGACCAACTTTCAGCCCATCTCCACTCTCTCCTCTAGCAACAGAAGTTAATCACAAAACTGAATGCAGTATAGGATACGTAATGTCGACACTATATATATATGGTATATATATATATAACGACATATGCATTCATTCCATGATTTCGTTTTGTCCCACAGGAACGTGACTAGGATCCTTGGAACCCGTCTTTTGAGAAAATGCGCCAGAAAAGGTATTGCCGAAACATTGACGACAAAATTTGTAGTAACATTTTTCCCTCTATTTTGTCGACCATCGACTGCATGAAAAGTGTAAATTAAACATTCTACAATGATGATCACATCAAGACTTTCGAGATTTCCAGCAATTTTCAGCAAGAGCAAGAAAATCCAGTGGAAAACTCGGGCTGGCCAGACCGTCTTGATCTGTTCAGATTTTTCCACTCGGGAATCTCGAAAAATGATTTACTTTTTGAAGAGTTTGCATAGAAGTTGTAAACATGTTTTTTAGATCAATGATTTTAATAGCAATTTAATTTCTGCTCACGAAATTTTGAAGCAGGTATTAAAACTGTGATGCATAAGAAATATAGGAATATAAGAATTTCCATATTTTATAGAATCGCATATTTATCATATTTACTGATTACTGATTGCATATTATAATGGTTTAAATTATAAATTATACTTTTGATCATACATAAAGATATACAAAATATGAAAGATATAAAACGCTCTCGTTTTGGCATAAAATCGAGAAAATGAACCTGAATTGTGATTAAAAAACGTTGTTTTGCATATACGTATATTTCGATAGATGACTCTATTTATATAATACACCTTCATATCTGCTTATCAAACAGGAGTTGCAGCAACGTATTCAGTACTTACGCTCCTGATTCACAGCCTCTTCGCGGCTCTGTTTCCCGTTGCCGCAACAACATGCGTGGCTCTTTATTAATGACAATTAACATTCATTGAAATCGACTGATTGGTTACAATGTATAAATGTTGCAAAGTAATTCCAGGACTCGTACTTTCAAACCTATAATACAATTTCATATTTAAATGCGATATTATGGCCATAATGTTTATATATAAACTTAAAAACGTCGAAAGGCCACACTGGAACCCACTTCCAAGGCAATGTATCTAAAGCAATAGTTATAGATGATAGATAATAGATAAGAGAAAAGATAAAAAAACTATTTATTTAGTTAAAATATATTTTTGACATTGTTTTCTTTTGTTAAAGAAATAGGATAGACTTTAAGCAAAAGAAAAATTGTTGATCATTATATATACAGCAGGTACATAAACGTTCTTATGTTTATAAAATTATGTATACAGAGTTTCATAATTATATAATGTGTAATTGCAATTATGATAACGTGCTTTATATGTAACATATGTTATGTGTTACATATATTCTTATATATGAAGCAGATGGAAGAAGAACCATATCATTTTTCTTTCCTTTCTGTCTAATTGTATGTTTTTTAAAATCATTTTTTCATATAAGATTCCACGAGTCCACGACCTTGGGGTCTCCGAACGGTTGCCAACTCCAATTTACCTTTAGTTTTGTAACTGGATGTGTCGCAAACGGCCAGCCATTGGCGTACGCCTTTATCCGGAAAACATGAAACAATGAGAATCGAAAGAGTTGAGATTAAGGCGCGAGCGCGAACTGCACACCATCTTACTTTTAATTCGCCCCAAAGATATGTTTTTTTAATAATTCGAATTTTTTTATAAGTCCCTTTAAAAACCATTATTTTCCAGAATATTCTTCATGACTCTTCTGTAACTGTTGAAGAATATAGAAAGTAACATATTCTATTACATTTTAGTATAATAGTAACAGTATACAGTAACAGTAACATTAGTTACTGAAAATGTCATCCCGAAAAACAGTAACGATTCAGTAATAGTTCTGAAACGATGAAAAACTCCCTTCACATATTTCGTGAAACAGGACAATTTTTTAACCATTTTTTCTGATGTTTAAGAAAGTTGAGTCGCACCTGATTTAGGAGGTAGATGTCGAATCTTAGTATAAGAAAGTCGAGCAGTTGGCATTTCAACTACCAGCACGGCTCACATGTTATCCTCGTAAAAAGATTTACCAGTCTCCGGTTATGTTAGATGCATCATTATATTGCTAATTACGGTAGGTTAGTTGCATACAAAACGTCACTACACGCATTAAAATACGTAGCACCTCTGACGTAGATGGCGGAGGATCATATTTTCCAGATATTCTCAAGAGAACAAGTTCCGACTGGTTGTCACTGCCTCTAACTGGCATACACGATTTTTAGCAAAGTTTTTTTTTAACTATTTAAAAGCGTCTGAAAAAATTTAGAAAGTGATGGGAGTCGAAAGAAATAGCTCTGTTCCCCGCCAGCTAAAGGGATGAAACTTATTTTGCAAATCGTGAATTATTTTAATAGTTTTATTGTTTAAAACTGTCTTTGACTTTGAAACTGTCTAAAATATTAACAACATTTTATATTTTGTTGAAATATCATTACCAACAGATGCCATGATTTTAATGTTACCTTCAGAATGTCGGTCTTTTATCTAAAGAGCACCTACAATTCTACATCATCCATAATCGATGAATGCTCTTTTTTATTTACACAATATTTAAAAATTCGAAGTAAATAATGTATTGGAACTATTTTTTATAAAAGGGTTGAAATTATTTTTATGCACAGTTTCATCGTAATCTATTTCTAATTAGTTTCTATAAACGGACTTCAAAGTTTATACATAATTTCTATTATTTTGCTGCATACTCTCATAGTTTTCGCGGAAACCTGTAAATAGTATGCCAGTTTTACATTAGTCTAATCGATGATACAAGTGCATCAAATTTCAAGAGAAGCACCTTTCTATCGACGTTTCAAGTAATTTGAGACTTGTTTTGAGTTTCCAGTATCACCCCTGTATTTCCATTACTCGTACCGACATAATGATCCTTTCTATTTCCATTGTTATTCCATCCATTCCAGTTTTTTAATGACAGAAATTGGATTTATTTACTTTTTAAGCAATTTTTAAGCGAACGATAAAGTTACTTCAATTTTAAATCTGTATCCTACGTTTAATTTTGATAATAGAATAAAGTTTAATTTTTCAGTAATATTTCTATAATTCAAGTCTCTTGACATTCAAAAATTGTTTATTATGGTCAAAGAGGGGGAAAACTGCATATTTTGACAAACGTTTCCTATAGAATCTTTTTTACTGACTCTATAGGTTGCTATAGGATAGGAAAACACTCAACACCGACTTTGATACTTTCAGTTTGCCTTGTGCGCTTTACTCGAGCAGGTGTGCTCTGTTTCGATTTTATGAAGTTCTTACCATGCTAACTTTGCTTTAGGCAGTGATCAGTGCATCGAATTTTTTTTAAGTTACAGTGTTTGTGTTCAAATTGAAACTTTAATAATCCAAGTTTATGCCGACTTTTCTCGAAAATTGTGGTATGTAAACAAATGAATTTTATACAAATTTAAGAGAAAAATAATCTCTCATCTTGAAACTATAGAAATGTTATTGTTAAAAAGAATATATCAAGATTATTATAGTTTTTAGAATTGAATAAACATTTTTTTTCTTTTTTTTCTGAGCCCGAAGATCAAAGTGAAGCGATTTATCAACGTGATGGCATTTCTTTTACCTATACGAGGAAGTAGAACGATGTAATAAAGTTATGAAATTGTCTCCTGTTGCACTCGATCGTATTCTTCTATTTTTTACATAATGCTTCACACGAGATAAGAAACATAATAAGTGACAGGAAGAAATGTGAAATTCGATCATTCTTACTTTCCATTTCTCATGCTTTCAATCATTGAATTAAATTCATCTTTGATTTATGAACAACATTGACAATACAATAATTTTATCACAATCAGACTAAAATAAAAATATTTAATACAAATGAAATAAAATAAATAGCATAAATGCAAGAACAAGCACCTTTTTGTTTTCTTAAAGATCATGAGGGAGGTGCTCATTTTCCCACGATAATAATCAGCAGACAGAGCATGTCGAGACAAAAAGATATTCAGAATCCATTACTGGCTCAAGTTTCAGTTCAAGCATAATTTAAAAATTGCATTTTCTTCGCTAAATTTAATTACATGCCAAGATCTATGAAAATTAACAAACAATTTCTTGGTCTCGTTGTTTATTGGTCCATAGCTCTTTGAAGATTCTATCCGTGATCTCTTTTGTTTGAGGAATTTGTTATATTCTACAGCCGAAAGTAGTTTTATGACTCTACCGATAAGTATAATATTAAAGACGAGTAAAATGAAGAGATTTTGATGTTACTTTTAATGTAAAATAAAATGTTTAAACACTTCAGGAAGCACAATTTTCAAGTGAAAAATTTTAAAAGACACACGCTTTGTCTTTTCCGGAAATTGCCAACTAAGCTTTTGTTAAATACACCATCAATAGCCCCGCGGTTTCTGCAGGAAAATTTGTAAAGAAGTGTTTATCACGTTATGCAAGATGTTATGAAAAAACTCGTTATTGATGTTCAATATTCATAAATCATATTGCAGTCCTTCTGTGATTAATAAAGTAATCTTCACAGTTTTAGTCACCCTTTAATATAATATAATTTTTTATAATATATAATAGATTAATAAATAACTATTAATCCAGCAATTTTGACTGACAAAATTAAAGATAATATTACAATGATTGAAGTAAACATAGAAATGATTACAACACAGAAGTTCCTTCCGGTTTGCCCTATTCAACTCATTTAAAAAGCCCTCTTCTCATTTTACTTCCTCAAATACAAGATAAAATTTGTAGAAAATAAACGATTTCCGCCGAAGACTCAATTGTGAATTGCAGGGAATTTCGAAGGGGTCGAGGTGCGTGACGTCATTTCCCACACCTGCCATGCGTGTATCCGAAAGATAGTAGCATGCGGGGGACTGACATAGACTGCCAAGCCATGCCGGCTGTCATTCGCTTCACCCCGTCAAAGGAATCGTTGCGTGACGACCTCCCTTGCCTCTGGACTCTGCATATGAGTCAAAGGCAATAAAAATATCCATTTATGTGTGCACTGTGCAAGCATGTGTGACGCTCCTTTTTATCTGCTACGTTCACCTTCTGCGAATATAACACACGCACGCGCTGATTATACGGGGTGCCTTCGGAAATCGTGCGCACTTCCCGTTAATGTAAATATCCAGTATTTCCAAATTGTCCTCAATTTCTCGCAATCTCAAAGAGGGGCACGTTTCATTTTTTAGTTTTATTCAAAACTCGACGATTTTCATCATCATGTAAACCATACTAGGTCAATAATTAGATTTTTCTAGAGGGTATTTTTAATCGACCCATTACTCTTTTCCATCGAGTTGGAATGAGTTCAACAAGAGTGAGTTTCCAGTTCTGACACATCTCTGAAAATTCGACACCTCGCTTAATAAAGTTCCAGAAGTTAGAGCTCGACTAACAGCCGAATGCACGCAAACCTTCAACATCAGGCTTGAATCGATTCTTTAAATTCCTCCTAATTGTCATAAGATGTAATTTAAATCATTACAGCAAATATATACTGTTTTATTATTTAATGGGTCATCACTACTATTACTGTTATGAGGTGTTAAATCTTATCAAGGTGAGTCGGTTGTTATAGGTCGTAAATTATACAATTAGAAGAGATAAAATAAAGCAGATGAGCTATGGGGCATTTCTGGGTCTAACTGTAATTTTTTTCACCTGGATGTATAAAAGTATAAAAAACCTTAAGGGGGTAATGAAATTCAGCAATAAGATCGCATTTCAAAAAGGAGGTGTGCGACTTAGGAGCGTGGCCGACACAGTTGGTTGTTAAGGAGAACAATTGTTCTACAAAGTGCTGGCGTGTCTGGATTATTAACATTATACAGATAAGTGTCAAAACATTTGAATTATTTACAGTTCAGATCTGCAGAAAGACCTCAACGTATATCAAGCATCAGTCTAATCTCTTAAATGATAATTATGTACATCATATTATTATTGTACGGCAATTTTTAAGAAAAAATTCGAAATTTACAAATATCAGGACTAGACTTGTTGCTAATTGAGTGCATGTTTTATTTACAGACATTTTATTGACATTATAACTACTCCGTGTTTGTAAATTTTAATATTTATATAACAAATATTTCGCACGCAAGTCAATAACAAAATTATTTGGTTGTCCATAATATTGAAATATTAAATATTAATATTAACTAAATTCTGCCCCGATTGAACTTCAGTCTGCCTCAAAATTTTTCCACTCTTCAAACTCAAAAGAGATGCAACTGTGACCCGAGGGGTTCAAGGTTGCTTTTATTTTATAAAATTTAAAAAAATGTTGAATAAATTTTACAATCTCACACGGTTATCTGGTTTCCGGGCGTCGGCCTTGCCAACGACTGACCACGGCCTCCGGCCGGATGCACTCCTTCACAACGTAGGTACATACCACCGAAGAAACCTCCACCAACATCACAGTCATTATAACCGCGAAAGAGCGACTGAAGTTTAATGAGCATCGACCAAGTAGTTCGACGAACCGCGCACTTGTAATTCACCCGCACGCAAAGTAAAAGAATATCTATATATCATAAGGGTAAATTATTTTTAAATCTTGATGACCCAAAGAACTGAAGCCCCTTGGAAATCTTGAAAATCCTCTAAAATTCAAAGGTGGAATGGAATATCGAGAAAGTGTACTCTCAGATATATGCACAAATAAATATTTTCATATATAAAAAGTCTCTGGGCATTGGAAAGTATAATTGGTTCGACATCATTCAAATCAGTCTTGATCGCGATGTTTGAGCAAGAAACTGACAGATGAGAGAAAAGGGATAAAAACGCACTTTACACGTTGTCATCAGCAACTTGTTTGGCCGGTAGAAAACAGGAGAAACTTGAAATCAATGTATAATCAGGATCGATATGGTACAACTGCTTTTTTCGCGATTAGAAAAGAGCTTGAAAGTAGATCAATAAGTAAGAGCATCAATTTGCTTATCCTCAGATCTCAAAAAAATGTCTTAATAATAAGACATTTTTGTAATAACCAAGAAAACTTTTCACACACGTATATGCTGTCAAGATATAAGCATTGTATGAGAATCTTCCGACTCGCTTTCACTCATTCTAGTGGTGTAATTATTTTCGTGGTCAGTGAGCGACACTCTTGACATTGCACGACAAGTTATTTCTTCAAGAGAAAGCTTTACTTGGTGCTAAAGAACATTGCAAATTAAGCATCTGGCACGTGACGTTCATTAAACAAAAAATTTTTATTTTATATAGATAAAACGGTCAATTTACCTCTTAGAGGTACCTACTAACTTTTTGAAATAAATCTTCGATTTCGTATGTAGATTAATTAAACGGTTTCCTTTAATTGAAAGAGTACATGACATAATAAGCGTGTTAATTACGTGTTAATGTCTTATTAACATAGTAGGGTAATCGTCACGCTAGCTGAGCACAGATTATTACAGCAGAACAGAATCATCTATCGAGTATTATCTAATTACTTCAAATTAATAACCAAAGCTCTTATTAAATCTCTGCGTTGAACATGCAATTCTAAATAATAAAAGTGAATAGATTTGAATTCACACAATAAACAGATTTCTCGTCGTACTTATTCCGCTTTTCTCCTTTCAGGATGTTGTAGACACATCAGTTTGGGCCTGGGAAGTGGGAAATCAAGATTCTCTTTTTCGCTAATCATCTCGTAACGAAGAGGCCATTAAAGAAAGTAAAATAAGAGAAAACATAAAATAAAAATAAAAATAGGAGAAAAAGGACTTGAGATACCCATGGATCGAGTTAGAGCGAGAAAGTGAAACGTCCCGGAAATAAACAGTACTATATTATAACAATAATTCTTCATGAAAGAGGAAACGCAGCCGCCAGGACAAGGAGGTGCCGAAAAAAGAAATTATGTCAACGACTGAACGGGTGTTTCACCTAATATGACCCTGAAGAAGATACCGAGAGGGATACCTTGGATCTGTGGTTTTTTCCAGGCTCGGTTTCAGACAAGATGCTTTATTCTCTTTCTGCTGGCGAGTTTTTTGCCGCCCTCGATTGCAAGAAACAATCCTCCACGGTTCCTCACCGATGGCCAGACGGAAATCATTCTCAGGCTCAAGGAAGGACCAAAAACGCCTGTTGGTAAGGTCAATTCGGCTATTTACAACTCAAAAGGCAATTATTTCAATATTCCTAGAAAGTTTATTCCAATCCGCCGAACAGTCTACTAACCAAACAATTATAGTTTCATAATATAGATATTACTGTAAATAGGAAATCATTCTTTATAACAGATCGTGCAATAAATGATAATATTTGATAATATTAATAATATTTCTTTCGTTACAGGAAGTCTAATTCACAGGTTACGAGGAGTGGATCCAGACGGGGACTTGTTAATTTTTGGTATCAGAAATCAACCCGGTAGCAATATCATAAGGGTCGAAAACTTCAACCCTAATGAAGCAAACATTTACCTCAATAAGCCACTGGATCGAGAGGTACATTTTATTTAAATCATTATTTTTCCTTGTAAAGTTTTGTTTTCTTGATATGTATCTTATAAACTTGACCAAGGAGAAAATAGGAACTCCAATTTTCTGGTAATTTTCGCGTGACTCTAAGTATCTCGATCGTCCTCTAATTACGAAATGCGATAACAAAAAAGATCGTTTTGTTCTTCTGTGAACTTCGATTTCGAACCGGTAAGACTCCTTCTATTGTAGCATAAAAGGCAACCGCGTCCGTTCGGCTTCGTTTACGCATCACGAACTTTACGCCTCGCCAATCATTGTCCTGGCTACCAATCAAATCGAACAATCGGTTTCATGCCACAGTACGTAATGATCTAATGATAATATCGAGAGCGTTCGTCTTCTCATAACTGTTTTTACGACATCAAACTGACATTACAGTTAGAAAAGTTTTTATATATCCTTATTATATATTACTTCGATACACTTCTTGAGAACCTTCATTTTATATTAATTTAGTTATGGGTCCTTTGTTAAGGTCTTGAGAATCTCTATCTCAAATGCTTTTAATAAACACGAATTTAATTAAATTTGATTATCAGCAAAAATTAAAGTAATTCTGATATGAAAGCGTATAATTTTTCATTACGCTATGAAATTTCTTAGGTAATTTAAACTCTGATTAAATATTCCCAGAATCACCGTAAAATATGTGATTAAGGAATTCCACTATTGATTTCATTGCATTAAATTCTTTAGAAGATTTGATTTATTTTCCGCTGTACGTCTAGTGTTTATAAAACAGAATAGAGAGAGAGAGAGAGAGATGTCTATCATTTACGCTTCCGTAATTCAGCAACTTGGTCATCGACACGTTTTGCATACACTTGTGAGTTCAGCGAAGTGATTATACACATATTCTTTAGACCAAATCCTTTAGTTAAATATACCAAATCGAGGTCACACCTTTTAAACGATGACCAAGATTACGTTCATGGATTGAAGATCACGAAGAAAAATGAATTTTTTAAGCCTTGCTTACTTTTTTTCCTACACTTATATTCTATTCACTGAGCAAAATATACAATTTCAGACTCAAGATGAATACGCACTGGTATTGACACTAACGGATGGAAAACTGGGAGATGGAAATTTTATAACCCAGAGTCTGCTTTTGCTGGTGGAAGATATTAATGACAATGTACCAATTTTTCGGCCACATCCGACTACATTGACAGTTAGAGAAAATTCAAGTCCTGGAGTTTTGACAACTGTGGAAGCAACTGATGCTGATGAAGGTGCTCATGGGCAGGTCGTTTATTATATACAAGAATTGGATGGAGACAACGATATGTTTTCAATTACGACTGTCAACGGGAAAGGAGTTATTCGACTTATTGGATCCTTAGATTACGAAAGAAAATATCTCTATCAATTGAGAGTCCTTGCAGTCGACCGAGCAATCAATGAAAAGGTACCTTTACATTTAAAATTGTTTTTTTCCAAGTTCAAATGATCTATCTTTCAATTCTTTGGAACTTAGGTGAATACAGGAACAACAGCGATTCTAGTAAAAGTTCAAGATGTGGAAGACCAACCACCAGAATTTGTAACCATGACTCCAGTGGCGAGAATTAGTGAAAATGTCAAAATTGGAACGCCTGTTCTCCATGGTATGACATATATTTATTGTCAATGAATTTTCTAATTTTAAATGAACAATAATGAATTAAAAAAAGGTTTGATTCCTCTTTAGTTCGTGCAATCGATGGGGACAAAGGTATAAATAACAAAGTAACGTATAGCATTACTCAGGGGCCAAAACACTTGTTTGATATCGAGCCCACTTCCGGATTGGTCTTCACCATAGCACAATTGGATCGAGAAGCTCGAGAAAACAGTGATGGTACTTTCATCCTGGAAATTACAGTAAAGGAAGTGTCTCGTTTAATACCCGCTCCTTCAGTCTCTACGGAAGTGACCGTCATTCTCACTGACGTTAACGACGAAACTCCCACTTTTCGAAGCCCTCGATATATTGCTGAAATAAACGAAAATGCTCCACAAAACACTCCTGTCAATTTTATTGGTGATGCCATCCCCGAAATTTACGATCACGATCTGGTAGAGTACATTTCATTATTTTATTTTACCTCGAAAAATAAAATCTTATACAATGAGATATTTTGAAATAAAATGTTCTATTAGGAAAATATAAAAGAAGGAAACTTTAATTATCTTTTTTTTAGGGGACGAATGGAACTTTTGGAATGTTCATCGAGGGCGACAACGGAATTTTTGACGTAACTCCCTCGCGTGGAATCAATGAAGCATCATTTTTAATTCGAGTTAGGAACCCAGAGAAACTGGACTTTGAACAGCGATCTGGTAAATTATAATCAATAATAATCAAATTATAATCGAATGGATAAAAATGTTAATAAGGTGTACTATTTTAATGATAATAAATTCAATATTTAATTACAGTTGTCAATTTTACATTAATCGCCAAAGAAATTGTAACTTCTGCTGCAAAATACAGTGCCGTTCCGGTTACTGTTTATATCAAGGATCAGAATGATAATTATCCTGAATTTACTCAAAATACTTACGAAGTTACAATACCCGAAAACTGCGAAGTTGATTCGACACTTGCTTGGGTGCAAGCGTTAGACGAAGACAGTGGAAATTTTGGTACTCAGGGCATCAGGTACACAAATTTAGGAGGCAGCATTGCTCATGTGTAAGTTTAATGATACAAATAAAAAAAATTATGAAAATCTAGTATTAGATCTGAAACAATTTGAATATTTCAGATTAAATTTAAACCCTCTGAGTGGGGTAATTACAGTGAAGGAAACTGGTCCAAGTTTTGATCGAGAATTAGTATCTCGACACTATTTGACTGTGGAGGCTCGAGACGATCTTGGAAAAGGAAATCGAAACACAGCCCAACTTATCGTTAATATTCTCGACGTTAATGATAATCCTCCTGTTTTTTTACAAAATAAGTACGAAGCAGTGCTTCGAGAAAATGAGGAACAATTTGAAGCTCCTTTAATAGTAGAAGCTTTCGACATCGACTTAAATGGTAAATTTGTCATTCTTTTTTCATCTTTATATCTTCTTTATATCTTCTTCTTCATTAATTAATGACGTTAAAAATCTCTAGGTACTAAAAATAGTGAAATAGTATATTCTATCGTAAGCAGCGAATATTCTCGAAATTTTACGATCGACTCGACTCGTGGAGTAATATCACCAGCCAGTCCCATGGATTTTGAAAAACTTCCAGTTAGTCAAGGCCATCCGGAAATGTCGATTCGCCCCTTAAGATTGACTGTAAGAGCAAAAGATATGGGATCTCCAAGTTTGAGTTCCGACGTTCCATTGATAATTTATTTAAAAGACGTCAACGATAATGCACCAGGATTTGAAAGACCTGTTTATAAAAGAAATATTCCTGAAGATCTTCCTGGGGGTACAACGGTCTTGCAAGTAAGATCAATCTATACTTTTTGTCTTTTATTTCAGCAGTAAACTGCTTCAAAATTCAAAGACCTGTTAAAATTATAAAATTCTTTTACACCAAATCTGAATGGGGAAATTAATATTTTAGGTGAAAGCCTGGGACAAGGACTTGTCGTCCCCAAACAACAAACTAGTATATCGGATTCAAAGTGGAGCTGGAGATAAATTCGTAATCGGACCGGAAACTGGGATAATCAAAGTTGCCTCCGGTTCAAACTTGGACCCGGATTTGACTTCGCCAAAGACGACTCGGTATACCCTAAGTGTAGTAGCCATTGATAGTGGAACTGAAGTTCAACGAACTGCTGAAGTCGTTGTCAACATCTCGATTATTGACGTGAATAATAAATCCCCAGTCTTCATCGATCCTGGCACTGTTACCATCAGAGAGAACACTCAGGTGCAAAACATATATGAAAAGAGTTTTATTATTGGTTTTTACTAAAGAAAAATTTACCCTAATGCAGTACAATAAAATAATCGAATTTTGATTTTAAGGTCGGAGCCTACGTCCACCGAGTTGTGGCGAACGATCCAGACATTGCACCGATTTTGCGGTATCGAATCGATCCCAACTCATCTGAAGCAAGAAATGACGAAGGAACACTGATTCGTGTTCAAGAATATGATTACCTGGCAGCTCTAGAGTTGAATGCCCTGGACGGGTTGCTCAGAGTGTTGCGGTTGTTGGACAGGGAGAGGGTTGAAACAATAAAACTTGGACTCGTTGTTGAAGATTTGGCTGCTGTAAATGGCATTCAATCAGCCTCTGGTATAGACTAAAAGTCATTACTGTTGAAAATAATTTATCAAAAAGTGAAGTTGTAAAGTAACATATATTTATTGATATTTTAAATGAATTATATTTGTATTATTTTCAGCGGTTTTGAATATCATAATCGAGGATGAAAATGATAACAACCCCAGATTTCGAAGACCGTTTTACAGAAGATCTGTGACGGAAAATAGTAAAAATGGGGTGCATATTGCAAGTATCGTAGCAGATGATGATGATAAAAATCGTACAATAACATATTCTCTAGAAAGTCCTAGGGAGTTAACGGAATTAGTGAACTTAGATTCAGAAACTGGAGAGATGACAGTTGCTAATAAAGTAGATAGAGAGCAGTATTCATGGTTGAATCTGACAGTGAGGGCTACTGATTCTGGAATACCATCAAGGTATTTTGGTTCAATAAGACATTAATGACATATTTAGACAGTAAAAAATAAAATGTTTGATTTAATCTAAATAATGTTATTCTAGATCAAGCCTGGTAGAAGTTAATATCCAAGTATTGGACGAAAATGACAATAATCCATATTTTATCGTGGATATTCACAACGTCACAGTTATGGAAAATGCAAAAGTTGGAACTGAAATTGCAATCATAATGGCAAGAGACGCTGACAGTGACGACTATGGAAAAATCACGTACCTTCTAGATCGAATGTCTGCTCAAGTAATAATCGTCCCTTTTTGCAAAATTAATTCACCAGTATTACTTAATTTAAAAACGTTATTATTATAATTATATAAATTAAAAATTGAACATAACTATTATCTTAGGGAAAGTTTGCCATCCATCCGGAAAGTGGCGCCTTGACCGTCGCAGACACGCTTGACTGGGAAACAAAGAATAATTACGTCCTTGTGGTTGAAGCTTGGGACAATTATCAATTTGGATACACGTCAGGTGAATCTAGGAATGCTTTCAAGCAAATCGAGTAAGTTCCGGTTAAACTTGCGTAACGTTTCTATAATTTATAGTATATAAAATGCAGAGATTCACAAAACTAATAGATGGGTGATTGCAGTTGTTTAGTTTAAATTTAAAGTT
>JAUESI010000003.1:1298716-1320285 GCA_032275145.1 Synergus laeviventris
ATTTCTGATGAAACTTATCTGTAAATATACGATAAGAATACAGTTATAATATCATGCATGTTTCATAATGTATCATAAATAAAAAACGCACGAAAAGTATGCAAATGTCTTCGATATATTGATAACATCACTTTTTTAAGATAGGATCACTACAGTACACAATGCTAAATTCTTTCTTAATTCATACAAATATTATACGAGTAATTGAATCGCTTTAATTATAGAGCGTTTCTAAAATAAAAGACACTTATTTTCGTAATGTGTAAGAAGCAAATGAATTTAAAAATCAGAATAGATTTAATTTTCCTTAGGATTCATCGACTTTGAGTGTAAAATTTTCTTTTTAAAATAAGACAGCACATTTTCATCGCATTGGCTTTCTCAAAGCTCCATTCCATATTCTCTGAAAACGCCTTTGTTGACTCGAGTGTCCGTATCTATTTGGACTCGATAATATTTGCGAAGTTGCACGACACAGAAGAATTTTCGAACAAATCCCAGGGGCTTTGAAGGTACTAGTAGTAATCGACGTGATAGAGTAGGCAGTAGGGTCGGACTTCGTAAAAACAAAGAGGAAAGAGGTGGAGAGTTAAAGAGCAAAAGAGAAAAAGAGAGATTCAGGGGTAGAGGAAAACGGATATTATAGTAAGCAAAGAAAGAACATGGCTAAAGGGTGCAAATAAAAGGAAATGATGAAAAAGATCAGAGGGTATCAAAATTTTATTAACTTCCAATGCAGTCTTTTACGTCAATAGCAGGTTCGAATTCAACTCACGGATTATTTTCCTCTAAGGAAAGGGCACTTCCGAAATTTTAGTTACTTAATAAATATTAACTTTATCAAATTTATAAAATTAATAAAATGAAGGTAACAGAACCAGTTGTTGGGAGATGAGATTCGTTTAAAAGGTTGACGACCTCTGGATTGTAGAATGAGTTTGAAAAATCAAATGATAAATTTCGTAAGATCTCAGGAAAATTGGCTTCTGTCGAAATTTAATAATACGTAACAACTTAATTTTATGACATCGGATCTCTTTTAAGATAGGGAGGGTGATATAAATGCGTAGTTAATGGATCGTAACAAGGTGACATCGCTCGAAAACTGATTTAAATCAAGCGAGATTCGCGCATGTGCCACGGGAAATGCTAAATGTGATGTATATCGTGGGGTGGTTTCAGATCCACGTGGATCTGAACCTCATTCTCTCAGTCGCGTTAGCGGACCCGTGGCGTATCCTCCCCATTCCGTGCCTCACATAACTTTGAAACTTTCGATCTTTAAAGGAAAAAAAATAATTAAAAAAAGACAATAAGGAAAATCCATCAATGGGTTTCTTCATGATTATTTCAAGTGTCATTAAGTTGTGATTTTTTTTAAATTTACAGTCAGTGTTTATCTTCATGTGCTAAAAAAACCATAAGCAATTGCGTTTATTATTTTTCCATAGTGTATGAAAAAGAAAAAGAAAGGGGAAAATGTGGAGAGAATTGTCCTGAGCGAGAGAAAAAATCTGTCATGAGGTGAGTCATTCATAATCTTGCAATTATTATGCAGAAGTTTACAATTTATTTTACTGTTAACTTCTATGTTGTAGATTAAAATTGAAAAACAAGCAAATTGAAAATAATGTGTGCTTTTTAACCATGAAAGATCTGTATGATATGTGAATAAAAGATTAATCTTCCCAGTCTTGCGGATCAAATCTATTGTATGTCTACATAACTAATCTTTTACGGCAGCAAAAAAAGGAGCCTGAATTTTCCCTTCAAGAATGTGAGAATAATTTGCAGAAAAAGCAAACGTTGGGAAAACAAATTCCTAAAGTATTCCACTTATTTTTACCTTGAGATGAAAAAGACGAGGAGCAATGATAATAAATCATCGCGTCATAAGTTGTCAGAGTAGTAAGACGTTGAGGACACACCCTCGGTAAGGATAGCAAGTACCATCCCATTAGGCATCCTGAATTCTGTGGCACGCTTCGTATCATGTGCCAATACACTTTACGCCCTTAGCAAGGGTCATCGATCAATTACGGAATGGCTTCCCGGCGCAATCACGGTTTATCGTCCATTATTCGATTCCATTTCATTAGGTCTATCTATCAACGAGAGGCAGCGTTCCGCATCTGAATTACATGATGTTCTCTTAACTCCTTGACAGGGAAATTTGTTTCCTGTTATATGGAAACCAGGGCCAATAAATTCTTGTCTTCTTCCGTCATTTGGTAGCCAACTTTAGATGCAAAACTCCACTCTCTGGTCCTTCTGCCCCAAGGCGGAGGGTGGCGTCCAAACCCTGATGAGAAATTTTATTTTTGAAAGTGTGTTTCTTTAAACATCAGTCCTTCTCCTTTTTATCTTGGTCCTCCTGAACCACTAAATAAAAAACGAGTAAAATTGTCACATTTGAAGTGAAGTCAAATCATTATATTTTCCCAAGGCTTGGAAAGTAATAAATTGAATTTATTTGACAAGCAGAAATAGCCAATTACGATTGTTGAGCAGTACACGAACAAAGAATCACTGCGAACTCGAGAAATTGCGATCGGTCCTAAGTAGAATTAAAAAGTTTTACTGGATAAAATGTAGATTGATGAAGAGATTTTTTAGCTTGACATGCCTTGTATTTCTTCCTCTGCTTCCAAATTCACGAAATTAAAATTTAGAGTGACTTCTTAATTTCCTCGTATACCCTCTTCGGGAAACACAATAATTGAGATGTTGGTGTCAGAAATCAGGATACTCTGAATCCCTAGGGTGCGAAAAGTAATCGCCTGGGGGTAAGCAATCAAGAAAAACATAGGACAGCCCTCCTATATATTTCTACACCAGTGCAATTCCCGATCTCTGTGTCCTGCAAGTCTTGGATTTCCTCGAGACCCTCAGATCGAACCTGTTCCGGACTTGGTGTTAATCAAGTGCGGGACTTTTTACGATCTAATACCAAGTTCGGAAAACAAGATCAAGAAAATGAAACTTGGTGAGGAGTGATGAGAAAGGGGTATGAGAGAGGGATGGAGAAAATGTAGAATCTAGACGATAAGGTAAACCTAGAGATGATTGAACGGGCGATCGACAAGAGCAGAATTCCTTCTGGAGTTGCTAGGGAAAAGGGGTGGAGAGGGGGAGGGATATCCTTCCGCTGTCCTGCCCAGATAAGATTAGATTGCTTACTCTCGTCTCGATAGGTGCTCGCATGAAATCACTCCAAAATAAATGTCTTGACCACCCTTCATCATCTTAATTTCATCTGAGAGTTTCAGGCTTTTAGTAAATCTATCCTTTCCATACAATGAAATACAATCGCGCTCAGAGAAAAAAGGTTCATAAAATTTCTTAAAATTACTTAATATCCCGTAAAATATCTTAAAGTCCTTTAATATTTCATTGGGTTTACAAAAATATTGCTCATACAATTAAATTGAATTTCCGAGAATCCTCTAAAGACCCGATAAACTAGCTATCTCCAATTACTCAAAAAGAGTAAAAGAAACAAAAACAGGAAATAATGAATGAATCAACAAACAGCGGATAGGAAATAGAGTGATAATAGCTTCAACGCTCGAGGGTGGTAACAGCACCCACTTTTCTTTAGCGGGTTTGGTCTATAGTCCACGAACCGAAACGTTCATTTTGGCCAACACAAAAGCCCGCTCGTTATAAATTGACGAGAACGCGCTCGCAAATCTATAACAGACTGTTTGTTTGGGTGAAATTAGAGGAAAACATTGCGGCGGTAGCCTCCGGGCGATAGCCTAGACGTTAAGTTGACGATACGGGTGAAGCAAGCCGGTACACAACTGGTAACTCTCAATTCGTAACCCGATCCTAGAAGCTTTCTGCCAAATAAAATTTGTATAGCAGGTTCAGCTAATATTTCTTTGATGTTCAACTTCCTTTCCGTGTCGACGCATCTTTCTCTTCGGTGAATATCGCTCTCTGTAAGTGATTATGCAGACTATATGGTTACGTCAGGGCCATTGCCAAGATCTCAAAGTGCAACGGGTTTCAATATATCATCGAAGAGCGAGCCTATCTACGAGAGGAAATCGCTCGACTTTTCATGTATTGAGGGTCTCTCAAACGTAATCTCTTGATATCTAGAAATATAGGCTAATGGAAAAATTTTAAATCAGGTTTATTCACTTTCTTAGAAATTTCATTTTTGAAGTCTGAATGCCAAATAGACTAAATAGACTCTTTTCATTTAACTTTCTATTGAGTAAAATGCTTTGAATCTAATGCAAAATCTCTTTGGGCTGACATGAAGATGCGAAGGGTGAATGTTGTGAAAATGGGAAAATGTTAAATGAGTGTGACTGGTTAGGAACACAGGAGAACTTTAATATTCGCAGATTGGTCAGTGTGTGCACTAAAGGAGAGGAATTTTCCTTCCCACGTAAAACAAAGTTGAGAGCGGGTCTAATATGCTTTAGAATGCCGTGAGCGGCTAGAAAATGAGAGGAGGACGAGAGGAGGACGAGAACCGAGAATATTCATAATACGAGGTCGAAGAATTAAGCTGACCCTGCAAACAACCCCTCGTTGGCACCGCCGAAGAAGAGTTCTTCCTCGTACGCTCGTTATATTCCAGAAACTTCACTATTTCTTTTTTTTCTTCCTATCTTTCTCTCTTTTCCTATCTTCCTCTCTGCTTTCCACTTATTTTACGCCCTCTCAGCCCTGGTACTCATCCTCAGTATATTCACCTTGATAATCATTTTCCTCTCGTCTCGCATTTTCACTCAAATAAAACTAAACGTTCCCAGTCAATTAAAGAAGTAATGCTTCTTCAGAGGATCATTAAGACGAAAAAGGTTGAAAAGGGAAAAAGGCGTGCCCTTTGAGAACTCAAGTGAATGGATTTAAGTTTCTGATGTTTCTGGAGTAATGCTCTTGAGAATTCGACAAAAAGTATCTTACCTCGAGTAGTAGCAATTGATATTTCATATTTTTCATTATCTCATGTAATTTAAGTACAGTTGGCTGAAAGCGAATCTTATGCGAATATTTAAAAAGAACAGGGCATTTTTTTTCTGCAATATTTTATTCGATTTTCATTAAAGCTTTGATGTTTCGAAACGTAGTTTGAGATGATTGGTATTTAATAGCGGGAAATAAAGCCTGCAGTCTGGACTTAATTCCGGAGGAGATTCGCTAAAATCTCACAGACAGATGTGAACCTCATTTCCTAACTTTGATGTGGAAACTTCAAAGATTGTATAATATGTTTTAGGAATGAACGAAAAGTCGAATTTTCATAAATTCCTGAATATTTTGAAGCTATATTTATTGGTTCAGACTATAGTTTCTATATATAGATTAAATATCTTTTCGAAGCAAATTAAATATCGATTGATATAAAGGTCAAAGTAAAATCCAATAATGAAAAAATGTAGCTCTCGTTTAAAAAATAGCCGTAGGAAACGTAAAATCGTAATTGGAAAACGGTGGATGAAACAGGTACACAACAGATAGTTTGAGTGTAGCGGAAGCTTTTAATTTGGCGATACGCGCCCGCGAGACAAACATAATGAATGCAGTTTTATTTCAAGAGCCATTCAGTCGAGTGTGGGAGAGAGTTGTTGTCAATCGCAAATGACTGATGTCTACTTGCTCGCACCGCATAGAATGGGATGTGATTGCTTTATTCACTTGGCACTAAAGCAGGTGCAAACTTGTTACGCTTTGCATGAAAAATACTTTATTCATTCATTCCCAATATTTTATTCGAATTTTAATCTCCAATTGGCAACGAACACAGTTCAATGGTCCGAGCATAACATTTATTTCTCTTTTTTGATTACGAGTCGAAATTTGATAAATGGCGTGAGTGGTGCCGCATCACGGATTCGTTATCCGTTGTTAATAAATATCATCATGTATTCACAAACCGAAGACTGTAAATGAAAATTTATAAACCGCCAGCTCGTTTTTCATGCTATTGTATAATTCATATATAATTTTAAGACATCAAAAGTAACCGATAATGTGATTGGTAACATGAAATAAAAATAAAAATAAATTATTCGACAATTAATTGGCCTAGTTTTTCAATGAAACTACAGTTGAAAAGTTTCTGAATGCATATTTCTATCAAGTTTCTCTTGAATTTCCACAAAAGGTAGTTTCAACAAAACATAAACCTATCCTTTTGAAGGAAGTTGCTGGAAGAAAGCTCTACCATGAAAATTGTTAGTGTAACTGAAACTCTACTGTAACTGTAACAGTAACAGTAACAAGACACTTTTCTCTAGGCGGAATAGTTGTTCCTTTATGAAGTGGCCGAAGCGTTTCGTTTCTTTGACGGATCATCCAACTCCAGTCAACCGGCGACGTAATCTGTCTGAGCCTTGAGGCGTGGGCGTTTATACTCCACCCACTTTGTTTCTGAAAATCAACCAGTGAATTTTACAGAATTTACTAGAATTTAAAAAAAAATAAAAATCCACTGTGAGAAATTCAGTTTTCACGTCACATGATGCCTCCAACGTCTTCGATAACGAGCGGAAAATATAACCCGAACTACAATCCTCCGAATACATTCGCATAATCGACAGGAAAAGAAATAAAAGAGGAATTTAGGTGAAAATAACTTCACAGCTCTTGGATTTCAGGATGGTAACAATACTTTTCTTCAATTGTTATTTTTATTCTTCTCTCTTGAAAATTGATGTCTTGTAATATAAGAAGAATGACAAAATATCAAATGAAATAATACTGCATTTTCAACACTGCAATAATAGATTCGATCTCTTATGAATATACCCAGTCTCTCCAATTTTCTCTCTATTCTTATTGCTCCGTATGTCCATATCGTGACTAGAATACATATTCCCGATAAGTCGAGAATTCTTGGTATTAGGTTTGCTTTTTACCAACATTTTTTGACTTCGATGCAGTTATTGTTTCCAAACAACATTCTGATAAAGTCGTTTCCCACTTTTTATCCTTCTTTCAACTCCCAAACGTCGAAATAAGCATTTCAATTAATCACAGGTTGCCAAATAAAACAATTAAATTTTAACAAACGAATAAACTGTTTTGTGGTTTCGAAAAGCTTTAAATAATTCACTAAAGTTTTTTTTTGGTTGGCGCTTAATTTGTTCAGAATTCAAAAAAGCGAATTTATCGAACAGTCACGTCGCAGTGTAAATTCGATATATTTACATTTCATTGCAAGCGTAATTTGGAATGGAAAATGTGGTTTCGAATTAAATGTCACTCGGCCTTATTTTATTGATCAAGCGACAAATCTAGACGATGGAAAGCAGGTTTCGCTCTCTCTCTCTCTCTCACGAAACGAAAAAAAAATAATAAAAATACAAAAAGAAAGACAAAGAATAAAATTGAAAGAGAAACCAGCTCAACAATCTTCAGATTAGAAAGCTGCTGAATTTCGTGTTAAAAAGCACTTTGAATTATTACTACTTTATTTCCTGGCGCGAAATAATTGCACAAACACACTCTGCATCGAATTCGATCCTAGAATATACTTTCAGCTGCATTTCATCCTTAACTCTCTCTCTCTGTCTCTCTCTTTGAATGTTATTCTTGACTAAAAGGGTTCTTTTTTTCTTCATTTTCTGGAGATAAAGAAGAGCTTTTTTCCTAAAAGGCCACCTTTGACACTTCGTTTAGCATCATAGCAGTGACAATGCAGGTTTAATTACGTAATGAAGTTTAGAAAACAAAATTGATTTATGGTTGTTTGAAAGCGTTTAATTGTTCATTTAGTGGAGCATTGACCCTATTCGAATATTCCATTGTCATACATAAATCAGACTACAGCCTAGATTAAAGCACATGCTATATATGCTTATATACAATGCACATGCTTATCCACCTGATATGCCTACATATAGGTATATATCACTATATGTGCACACCATGATTTTCCACTCCAGAGGTACTTCAACCATCTTCCAGTCACGGCAGGTTAGAGCCCAGTTAAATGTAGCTTGCCTCTACTGACAGCCATTATAGTATAGAATACATTCCTAATAACGCATCCGGAAGGCTGCAGCTATCATGAAATAATAACTATCATAGTTCACGAATTCCTCGAAATGGAAATATATAGGACACAAAAGCTCTAAACTAGACAGATTGATTCATTTGAATTGAAACCAATGCCATCAAATGTCATACAAACAAATTCTTCACCAGAGAACTGGAGAAGAAGAATATGGATCGAGTAAAAGGAATTGAAATCAAATGGAATAATGGAGGATATATCTTGTCTTTCAACTGTTCTGATGGTTCCTTGTCCTCCTTGTTTTCCTGGCGATATTGGAATCGCTTTCTGAGCCATTAACGAGTACAAGAGTGTTGTTTGGAGTACATATAACCGTGGCTGCGTTCCAATATTCACTGAAGAAAACTTCCGGTTCCGGATCTTCAACTCCGCCATTCATTCTGGGTACGTACGATAGCGATGCCGGTCCAAAGAAGTGCTTACTGCGATTACTGGAACTCATCCCATTAATGCGATGAGAGCCACAACGTGAGAGACAATCCTTTGCCAGCAAATTTCGGCCTCGACGATCAAAGTCATTTTACCCTATAATGAATCTTCTCCCGAGTACTGAATATGCTTGCAAAGTTTGACTAAAGTGGTACTCAATCATCCAGAAATCTTCCCTACAGCTCTCAGCTTCCCTCTTTTATTTCTAGTTCTGAACTCCATCAATTTCTTCAGCAGTATTCAAATCGCATTGACCTTGAGATCCGATAGACATTTTTTCGCTAAACTCTTTTTATTCTAACTCTTCCCAAGATACTTATCAAGCTCTAAATTACGAAGAAAGGATTCCTAGGCCCAATTATCAGTGTGCACTTGCTGCAATGAATTCTTGAGCAGGCTCGAAGCTGGATTCTCTGGAAGGAAAGCAGAGAAGCTGGTGGATGATGGGAATAGCGTGGAAGCTCGAGACCATGGGATGGGATTTTGATGCTATGGAGGAAAGGAGGTCGCCTCCTGGACACCGTGAGGCGCTTAATTGTGTCGCGCGGAAATACTCAGACAGACGGATTCCTTTAATAATGCGCCCGACGGCGCGCTCAACCGTTCAGCTCTCGTCGACGTCGACGCTCTCTATTCCCTTCACTTCTTATACACAAAGCTGAATTTCTATGCATGTGTGTACTTATCTACAACTAAATAAAACCTCCACGAGAACTGCACGAAGATACACTCTCGAGGGCTTACTTCCAGGATCGAATCCTCCCAGGATGCACCAGAGACCAGACGTTGCTTCCTTCTTTATCTCCCTTGTTCGTAACTACGGAAGAGTACCAAGAAAAAATGTTTGCTCGATGCTCCGCTGAGTCTTGTCAGTTTTTTTTTTCTTCTTTTTTTTGCTAACGATCCTGGATGCGAGGTTCTCACGAGCTTCGAGACTATTGTCATGCATTCGAGAAATTCTAATGGAAGTAAGAATGAGTTCAATGTGTTTCTAAAATTTAGTTTACATTGTTCGAGAACATTTATCATAAGCATTTATCATAAGCATTTATCATAAGCATTTATCAATTTGGCCATTATTTCGTGTTCTATAATTACGTGCACGACCATATTTCAGTAAGGTGATATGATAACAGGGTGTAATTCACCACAAAATTGATGGCGTGTATCAAACAAGACGAGTAATTGATAATAATAATGGTCTTTCAATGCCGTCATCACGTATAATTAGGATGTAGACCTCGCTTGTTCAATTACCCTGATGTTATTATGAAGCCACTCGAGAAGCCTTTCGTATAATCTCATGCTCGACATCTTTCTCTTTTCTCCTTCTCTATTCTCTACCCTCTTTTTTCTCACTCCCTCTCTCTGCTCTCTTATTCTTTTCAACAATCACTAGTAATCGCTCGTTATTTGAAAGCAAACTTCTGATGTCTTTCTTCTCTATGATATCGACTCTTCTCGGGAGTGATAAACGACTTCTGCAATTATGACGCAATCTTGTAAAGGAAAATAGGAAAAATTGAAATGACAAAGGAAAACAGGAAACAAGAAATAGGAAACAGAAAATAGGAGTCTTTAGACAGTTTTGTCAGATGTTGTACCATGATACATAATCTGTATCAAAGGATATTGCTTCCCATACTTCGCATTTCCATTTCGTTTATCCATTTCTTTCCGTCTTGGATGCTTTTAAGCTCGCATGTTATAACTCTCAAGTTGTGATATAATTTATATACCTTCCTGAAAAAATGTCGAGTAGTATTGTTGTGAGAATATAATGAACGACCCAAAGGACTCTTGAAGGATTCTTAAAGGAGTCTTAGAGTCCTTAGCCATTATGAAAATTGCACAAGCTTCGCCTAAAGGACTTAAGACCTATCACTTAAGAATAACGACGAACCAAAATCTTAAAATAATAAACTGATGCTCTTATTAAGCTCTCTGTACGTCTCGCTTCTTCCGTCTCGAGATTTAAATTCTTGAGCACGAGACTTCAGAGATTAGAGCTATAAAAGGAGAGGAAATAACACTGGCTGGGAAATCGCAAAAGAGTCTTTCGTGAAGCTTTTTATTAAATTCATATTTGACAACATGAAAGGGAAACGAGTAAAGATGCTTTTTACAATTTCTAAAAGGAAAGATGCATTTTTCCAAATGTAGAACATCGACACACTTAAAAATCTGGAATTTAAGAGAACTTTAATAACTTTATTCTCGTATTTGAAGCCGCAACTTTCAGTTTCTCGGATTATTAATTACTTTTGAAGTACAAAATATACAGTAGATCATGTATGAATATGTTCTTCATTTACATACAGAGAAGCAAACCCATGAAAATTAAGTAAAACTAAACATGGAAGTTAACTTACTATATCGAGAGTACCTGAAGCTCGTAAACAGTCCTCCGAATTAGATGTTGCTCGAATACCACCAATGATCAAAGCATTTCGAAACGCAAATGTAAAGTAAGAGAAGCTCAATGTAATTCGCAATAAAAATACTTTCGCAATGTCGATTTTATTTAACGAATTTAGAAGTATTGCATTTTAGTGCCCCTAGGATCTTACGATTTAGTGGAAAGTTGATTACCTCCTTAGGAGAAACAATCGAATACTTCAAGATACCCTTGAAGGTTTTCTTGAGCAAAGCAAAAGTCTGTTTGAAGGTTCTCTGTCAACGTTTCCGCCTTAGGGTGGTTATGACTTGACGCTTTAATGCTCTGGTGAATCCTCAAGAGAGCCCGTGAACGCAATCCTTAGAACTTATCCGCAAACACGAGCCAATGTTCTCCTACTTTGGGGTAAGACTCTTTATTAACTCGAGCGTACTAATTGGTACACCACTTACTTCTTGGTACATAAGCCTTTCAGATCTTTCATAACATTTCCTCAATCCAACAACTTCGAATCTAGAAATAACTACTTATTCATTGCAATTTGTAATCTTTTCCACTCCGGCGAAGGAACATACTCTTTCACCTGTGCAATATTTGTGTGCCTTTCTTTACTAATTATTCAAGAGTACTTGATTATATGTATAAATGTATTCTAGGTAAACAAACAGTATTTATTATGTTTACGCTTTTCTATTTCTATTGGAGCGTCTGAGAAATTGAAAAGAGGATTGAAAGGGGGCGAGAAGAAAAGTAGGAATGTGATCGAAAGGATGAGGACATTGTCCAGCAGTTCAAAGCAATGCATATGTTAAAGCAGCGAAGCATCGCTGATTCGATTTTGAATTCAATTTCAAAGGCGTCCGGCAACTTACTCATCCTATCGACAAAATTGCCAAGTTACGGGTCGCTGGTTATGAAATATGCCTCGCTGATTGTCTGCGGATTCCCTCCTGTTCGACTACCACTTTCACTTTTCCAACCCCTTTCATTCCACCCTCGTTTCCTCATTCCTCTCGGCATTTAAGACACTCGCAATTAGCAACGCTCAGCTTCAGGAGAAGTGCTCTCTTTGGAATTCTCACCAAGTTTACTGACAGTTGGAGAAAACATCTCCCTATAGCTATAAAATTACTCGAGAGATGATTAAATCTACATATCAATTTATCCACCTATTTTAACAAAGATTTAAAAACATTTTAAATGACCCTCTTTGAAATTGATCGCCATCTCGAATCTCGAGCAATTGACTCAGATTAAATTGATTCACATGACATCTTGTGAATGGAACAAAGCATTAAGGGATTGGGCAAGATTACCCATGTCCTGTGACCAGTTCTTGCCAGGAAATCAGGGATCCTCCAGTCTCCAGGCCGATCATGTTTAATGACCGTGTCATTGTTACCCGATGGATAGGTACTCCCTTCTTGCCTATATATATATATATACACACATTATTATATATATAGATATACTCGCACATGAATTCATGTACATAGAATTCAATAGCATATATGTATGGTATATCTGGACAGCTTTCGATAGAGCTTCGCTTTGCGATCAATGCAACTTGGATTTGCGTTCGCCCGAGTCTAGGGGGGCTTTTATATCCGCCGATGTCCAAACGCGGGTCCTTTTTCATTCGTGAAATCGCCAATGCGATTACAAGGCAAACACGGTCCGATCCATGACATACCCCCTGGATATTCTAGTTTTTCCGAATAAAAAAAGAGAGCTTTCAAAATTCGAAATTTTCAATTTATGTACAAGCATGCAGTTTTTACATTTTGCACGTCTGAAAGAATAAATGTCTGGGAGATAAACTTCAGGAGTCATTTGTCAATCTAATTTCCACACGTTTTCACAATCTCAAAGAAACCTTTCCATGAATGAATTATTTATTTACATAGATTTTGATCCTGTTGCGAACAACAGAAGTTGTTGCAAGATAAAACTTTTATGAATTGGAAACAGTAAACTTAGAGGAAGTTTCAATCGACAAGAAGCGGCGAACTTTTATCGCCCAGTGAAAGGAAGAACTGTCAACCCGCGAGTGCTGATGTCACGTGTATATAATAGTATAATACATTGTGTGGTAAACGGAAGATAAATATACATTATTCTCATTTCTTTCTGTTCGAGAAAAGATGGATTGTCGACTTTTTTCAGATTTCATACTTGCTTTTAATATGAAGGATACGTAGGGGATAAATCTTTATATTTACTCTCCCCTAAGAACTGGTTGAAAGTACTTCAACTTGAAATTGAAGTGGTAGCTTACGTTCTAATTTAACTGATCGCCAACGTTTCAGAATGGAGGCACCGAGGTTTAAGTCCCACTTAAATGAAGATGGTAAAATGACCGCTTAGGTGGATGGAAAAAAAAAGGGTTCGAAAAGGTTGCATGTATCAGTTGATTAAAATGTTCTCGAGTTTACATTGTGAAGACCTTAAAAAGTGGGCTTGTTAAAATTTGTAAATGTGATACGTGTAAATTGTTGTTAAGCTTATGTAAACCGTTTATATACTTATATAATCTTCTTCTTCATGGTAAAGGAACGTTCTAACTGTAGTTATCTAACGTCTCGACTGCTAAAACATGGTGAAACTTAACCGAACTCGAAACTAGATAACACACAGTGCATACGTGTAAAGTGTTTCCATAGGGATCGTAATGCATATTATCTCTTTGGTTTACGAAATGCCTTGTGTAGTGTGTCTATATTACGTAAACTTTGAAATTTATCTTTTCAGTAAAGAACAATTTTTCCCTGTGAAAATACATGAAAAAATCTCTTCAAATAAAAATGTAAATACCTCATCATTTCAAATTAAAAAATCAGGACCTAAATGAAGAAATTATCAGTGCCATGAAATAATTTAATTGGTTAAAGCTTATTTCCGGTTTCGAGTCATTCAGCCGCCTGTGTAGAAGTGTATAATCGTGCTCCTCTTTAGAAAAAGCGGTATTCATTTCCGCCTAGAAAATTAACCAGGAATCTTATTCAAGAACTAAATATGCCGACAGACTGAGCCAGATGTCATTTCCTACCGGACGCTACAACCCACCAAAAAAAGAAATAAACAGTTCTCGAGAGCATAATAGTTACAAGGAATGAAAAAAGTTTTGCGATTTTTTTTCATGTCTAAAATATTCTTAATGTTTATCTCTCAATATAGAATTCATTCAATTAACAATTGATTAATCCCTTGTTTTAAGGTGCGTCACGATAATTAAATTGTTTCCCTCTCTCCAACCTCCTTTCATTCTTACTGTCTCTATTCCCTTGAACCTTTTTCCAAATGCGCCTTCTTGTTACAGTTTAATTAATCGCAATAATTAAAAGGAAAGTAGGAAGAGAACGAATTCGCCCTAGGGAGAAAGGATGTGGGGGTGGAAAAAGGGGTGTAGAGGTAGCAAAGTCAGCTTCGAGGCAAAGCACTGCGTTTGAATATGCAAAACCTCCTCTTACGCGCTGGTTCGCTTCAGAAGAGAGGTGCTACTATGAGGTCTGGCGGTTTGAGAAGGAAACATTGGGGATCATGGGGATATTTGGCAGACGCCCTGAAAGAGCAGATATGTTATTCTCCCCAACAAACATAGAATAACAAGCCTTACTTCCTACCCAGGAACACCTTCACAAATCTAAACTAAACCACGACTCTCATTTGTACCTCCTTCAGTTTGCACCTTCTTCAAAACAACCTCTTTTCTTTTTATTTTCAAATAGAATAGACCTTGTATTATTTCCTTGAGATTGTAGAGTTTAGATTTACAGATAAAAAAATCGAAGTAAAAATAAAGCAAGCACTCGTAAGTATAAAGATTGAGATAAGAAGTAGTTGTCAGATGTAGCATTCCATTATCTCAGAAATGACTTGCATAATTGGCTTCACAAGATTTTATTCGTAAGAATAAGTCAAAATGTTTTAGCCTACATTTTCAGCATCCTGAATCGTTATACTTCAAAGATCCTGCTGTCCGGTTAATTCCGTATCGATTTGATATCTATTTGATGATACTGTAACCCGTAGCCTGGGGGTGACGTGCAATCGTTAAAACGTTGAAAAGATTTAACGACTGACTAATGGATTCGAGTAACGAGTTGGGCCGATGATGGTTGCCGTTTCTTCCTACCTATAGAGTGTAGACTATACATTACACAGTATATATGTATATATTATATAAGTTGCTGCGATAGGCGAGACGGAAACGCCAGGTTTGCCAGGATTGCCACTTCACTATCAATACAGTAATGCCCAAGGCGGTCATGTAAACAGTGGAAAAGGTGTAATTATTTAGACGATTAATCGTCCAAATCGTGCGAATGGCTTGTGGCGAAGACACTTGTTTACCCTCATCTTCAGGAAGATCAGGAAGAATCCACTTCAAGAAGAATTATTGTTTTCGGATCACAATTTGAACTCTGAACCATCTATCTCTCATTTTATATGTCTAAGCACCGTAACTTCTACAACGTATAATTTAAAGCTTGAGATACTTCAAGAAACTTTAAAATACTTTAGCAACTTTATTCATTTTTATTTCAACGAAATATCGTCTCGTCCAATTTGTTTTCTCTCTCGATGCAGTTTCGCGAAGTAAAAATCCGAGCCTGATCCGGATTTTCTCTCGGGCGTCTGGTCATCCCTCACGCTAGGCAAATCTGCTCAGCCAGTAGTTACGGTATAACGGGATGGCCGCCATTATTCCGGTGTATTAGGCAAGAATTTAATATAACCCGCCAATATGTTGGCCGGCGCGACATCGACGCCGTTTTGATGGAAACGTGAAAAGCATCGGGGGTAGTGAAAACCCCAACAACCAGAAATATCGAGATTTCTGCCATTAAAAGCCATTTTGATGGATCCAAATATTTACGACATCAATTTTTATAGCTATGGTGTGTGGGCAGATACCTGGTGTAGTGATGCACGTGTTACATCTATATATATATAAACTAGTATCTGTTTTAAAGCCGAAATTCGTCAGTCAATTGACAGTCAGTCAGTGTTTATGAGATAAAAATACAAATTTTAATGAGGTCGCTATTTTAATCATGGTAGTTGTCTGCCTAATGTGCTATGTTTGTATTCGTTGACTTTGACATACTAACTGACAATCATAAATTTTGGATTGTACTTCCTTTTATGCTATCAGTAATTTTTGTTTAATAGAGCAGGGTATAAAAGACTCGCACAAAAAAATTTTTCGTATTCAAAATGTTCACTAATTATCTTCCTATTCTTCTCAGTGCGATTTTAGTTTCAAAGTTGATATTATGTCAGGAATTAGAGCTAAAGATATCAGAACACGAGGAACTGTTCCGTCACCTGAAATTCGAAAATGAAACCAAGCAAAATAAACGCTTCAAAGTTATTTTCCCAGGTAAACATAATTTTTGTTGTACAAATATTTTAAACGCATTTTACGTTATTTTTATACCGAATTTGAAAGAAACTAGGACTCAATTCATTCATTATGAAATAATCCAAAAATATAGGAACACGTTGGTGTGGAGAGGGAAGTATAGCGAAGAATGAAGAAGAGATTGGATTTTTTGCTAAAGCAGATGCTTGTTGTCGAGAACATGATCAGTGTTCGGATATAATTTTGGCAGGAGAAACAAAATATGGGTTTACTAATAATGGACCCTTCGCGAGGTAAAAATTTAATTTAAAGAGTATATTATATAATAAATTTACAAGTACAGAACATAAAATTTAATTTCCAGACTTCACTGTTCTTGCGATGAAAAATTTCATGCTTGCTTATCGTCTCAATGTTCTACAATTGCTGCAGCGATTGGTATAACATACTTCGATGTTTTGAAATTAAATTGTTTTACTTATGATCATCCAGCTAATTGTACCGAAAAGGAACGGTGAGAAATATTGTTTTAAATTATTACTTAATGTAAAACGAATATTGAAATAATTCTTTGATTTCAGGGATGAAATTTTTGGTGATAGATGTATTAATTACAAACTTAATGAGGAAGAACCTAAAATTTGGCAATGGAGAGAAGCGAGGAAATTTGATCTCTCGAAAACTTCTAAACACTTTTTAAAATGTTTTAAAGACACGACTCTGGAAAAAATGAAAACTACTGGAAACTATATTTCGGAATTTATTTATAACTATGGAATTGGACCTTTGACTACAATGTGTCACAAATTGGCTCCAGATTCTTGGTATCGAAAATATTTTTGTCCCGGAAACTCCACTAATTCGAATGAGTTAAGCAATTAAATAAATATTATAAATGTGTAAAAAATAGTGTAAATATTGTAAATAATAAAATTTGTAATGAATATTCTTCGCATTTTAACTTTCTTTCATCCAAAAAAAGCCTTCATTATTATGACATCTTTAAAAACAAAGTTTAATTTCGGATCGATTATATCATTTTCCCGAGCACTTGAGTAACTGAAAAGACACCTGAGGACTTTCATCTTTACGTCACAAGATTTTTATTGCACCTCAATACTGTATATTTATTATAAATTGCAGTAGCAAACTTAATTTAAAACCATATTAGCAAGTGAATTTAATGTATAACGAACAGTAAAACAGTCGGAATAGAAAATAATGTTTTTATTAAACAAGAAAATTATCTCCTACAGTGTCTCAGTTACAATTCTTATATTTGCAGTGCCACATTTGATAATATGTCAAGAACCTTATAGCACGATGTCAGAACCTGAACGAATGTTCAGTGATTTGATACCAAAAAATGGAACAAAAGAAAACAAACTTTTCCAACTCATCTTCCCAGGTAATATTGAACTTTTGTAAGGTAATTTTTTATAATATATTGAAGCAATTTTCAAAAATGTATTATTGTTTAGGAACAAGATGGTGTGGAGATGGAGATAATGCGAAAAATAAAGAAGATCTTGGATCTTTTAAAGAAACAGATGCTTGTTGCAGAGAACACGATTATTGCTCTGACATAATATCTTCAGGAGAATCAAAACATGGACTTTCTAATAATGGTTTCTTCACAAGGTAAAAATATATTCAAAAATATATGAATAATATAAATTAAGTGCTAAAAACTAATTCGAATTTACAGACTTGATTGTTCTTGCGATGAAAAATTCTACAAATGTTTATCATCTATTTGTTCAACTCTTGCTGCCAGTATTGGAATAACATATTTTGATATTTTGAGACCAAATTGTTTTACATACGATTTTCCCGTTACTTGTACTCAAGAAGAAAGGTATACAATATTTATATTAATGCTTCTTTTTCGAATGTAAATTGATAACAATTATTTGATTACAGTCATACAATTTTCGGCAAGAGATGTGTAAAAGAAGAAGTGGATACGACCAAACCTAAAACTTGGCAATGGAGAGCAACGAAAAAATTTGATCTGTTAAAAACCTCTAAACACCTTAAAACATGTTTTAAAGATGTTACTCAAGAAAAAATGAAAAGTTCTGAAAAAGACATTTCAACTTTTGTTCAAAAACACGGAAAGTCATTGAATAAAGTATGTTCCAAAGTGGATCCAAACTCTTGGTACGGACGTTTTTGCCCAAAAAATGATATCAAGTCAATTGCTTCGAAAAATTAATTGTATTTATTTCTAAATAAATTAGATGGTCAAATTTCTCTTCCAAACAGCTGTTTTTCTTTAGACTTTACATTGATATTGATAATCAGCTATTTATATAATAAGTGCCTTTTATTACAGTCCCTATCTGACACCTTCATTACTCTCTTCCCTCGGTAATAAAATAAATTTTGATAGATTGAACCACGGCTCAACTTCCTCAATATCATCATTTTTCTTCTGATTTCTTCATTAAAGTAACAGGCGTAACGACACGGAAAGCGAATATTTAAATAGAAACTTTCTGAAAAAAATCTCTGATATTTTCTGAAATCTGGTGTACATTGCAGGAAATTGAATGGAATAAAAAACGGGGCAAGTGGGTTGGAAAAACGAGAAAAAATCTGACAATAATCATCCTCACAGAGTCCCGACATTACATCCGTTTTCATCGTCCTTCGACAAAAGCCTTTCTTTAACTTACAGTAATTACTGCGACGATACTTTCAGTCGATCTTTCATTCGCCTCAGCAGTTTTTAAGACAATGAGTTTCCTTGGAAAAATCAGAATTCTTTCCCTGTTCAACTAATTTGCTGTTTTGCATTTCTGCAGTTTCACTTATTCATTTTTCATTTGTAATTAATACAGAGCTGAAAGATGATTTTTTATTCCAAAGTAATACTTCTAAACAATGTTTTTTTCTATTTTTTTCAGAATGAAATCTCAGCATCGATTGCCTGCATCGAGTGGAACAGAATACGAAAACCAAATAGAACAGTGAGTAGAATTTGAGTCGACATTTTATTCTACGTGGAATCGGGATCAATTGCAATGGTAAAAAAAAAAGTAGCGAATTTGTTCGTGTCATCGGCAGACAGCTTAGGAAAAGAAACTGGGCCAGCTGTTCAAGCGAATACTTCACAAGGGTTTCCTGCTTTTTATATAGCAGCACTCGGTTTGCATGCTTTTGTCGAGCGTTACTTGCTTTTTAACTAAATACGAAACCCTTTTAATAAAAATCGTTGATAACTCTGCCTTTTCCAATTTCTCTCTATTGTCTCCCACTTTATAATTTATCCAACTCTGACTTTAATTAATATTCATCGTAATAAAAAATTATGAAATTAAAATTGTGTTTTTGCAAAAACTGTGAAAATACAGACTAACGAGGGTAAATCTCTTTTTCAGGAATTTAATGCATTTTTGATCATGCGAAACGAATAAAGTTTTATGAGTATTTATTTTCCAACTGAATACGTATTTTTATTGACTTATTTTTGTCGACATAGCGAGTGCGTACAAGCAGATACAAATATCCATAAAACGTGCGGTTTTCATTAATTATCCAGGTTTGGTTATCGGCCAAATACTCTGAAATAATCATTCGTCCATTAATATCGCAGAAACGCGAGCGAGCTTGACGGACTCGGTAAAATTAATTAACTGTCAATAAAAATAACTAAAGTTCTTCAGTCCATACCTGATGGCCATTCTTTTTGTTGAAATAAATGCGTATGATTCCGCAAATTGACTGAATTAAAATGATTGTCAAAGCAAAGGTTCGTTGGTGCTGTCGAAATTGAATATATATTTATTGATCAATGCCTATAAAATATGTCCGTATTTTAATTAAAGGAAACTTTGCAATTAGCGTTGTTGAATTTAAATAGATTCATAGACCCAGACTGAGAATGAGACTAAAGTTTCAGTAAATTTTTGAGCAGAAAAGATGCAGCCTGTAATTAATTATTCTCCAAACCAGATGGTGAAGACTGCTTAAATTCTGAATCCAAGTTAAAACTTAGTCCAGTGAATGGGATTATTACCCTAGTTCCTGTAGGATTTTGCATGCTTGGGAATTTTCTATCAGAATTGGAAATTGTTTTCCCACTGTTCTTGAATTTTGTATGATTGACCCATCTTTATCAACTGATTTTTTCCGCATCGGCAACCGATTCTGCAGCTGGAAGAGTACAGCATATGAACCTCGAATGGATTCGATGGATTTGGTGAAGCTTTCGAAATAAAGATGCAGACAGAAGATTTCCAATTTTCATAGTTGCCTCTTGAAGAAAACTTAGAACCCGCGAGGAACTTTCTTTGCAGACAACATCAGGCATCGGCGAGTGAAGGAAAAGAAAAAGAAGAAAGAAAAAAGAAGAAGAAAAAAGAAGAAAAGTAAAAGACACAGTGAAGGAGAAGAGAGAGCCGGACATTGCTCAAAACTTGTGACCATTACGTGAGTGGCGGATCGTCTCTCTCGGTCTCCTTTCGAGGCAAACAGAAAGGGAATCCTCGCCTGGTATCGCCAACAGAATCGTGGTCCCACGCGTAACAACCACGAAAGTTTCCACCCTCCTCAGCTCCTGAATGGGAGGAAGCTTCTGAGGGAAATCCGGCCGCCGGCGTTTGCGTTTCGCCGCCGTACTGAGTGCAATGTTGTACTTTCTGAGAGTAGGAACCAAACTAGGGGTTTGAGATTGGGATTGTATAGAATAGGGCAGAATAGGACGTAGCTATCCAGATACGGTGAGGTGGCTCGCATTGCATGACATTTGCGAAATAGGAATGCAGTCTAGAGTCGGGAAAAAGGAAGAAATCTGAAAAGGGAATACCTGGTCATGCCAGATATCTACTGAGGAAATCCGGGCTTATCCGGAAACCCACTAATAGAACTTTTCATTGATCAAGCTACCCTTTACATATTTTTCCTTCTATTACTATCAATAGTATTAATTTATTTTCCAAGATTTGAATTTCTAGGACAAAAAAACTTGAAATTGTAAGAAGTAGAAGAATTTCTCTTGAAATTTTCGAACCTTTATAAAGTAATGAAGAATCCGTTTAGTGCCTTTTAATGTTTCCGGAAATTTGAATTTTGCAAGAATATATACTCAATATTACTGGTTTAAGAGAAAACTGGGCATGCATCCAATTGCACGATGTACTCGAATCACAACTCGTATATATATGTACACGACGAACATTGCACGTAATATGAAACTTGAGAATTGAGATAAAATTTCTGCGAAATAGTATTAAAAATGTTTTAGATAGGAAATTCAATCTTCATTTATAAAATGAATGTTAAAAATTTGCCTTATTTAATGTGGAATAAGTGAATAATATTAC